>OZ024907.1:35464818-35687318 GCA_964017125.1 Flabesymbios commensalis | reverse complement strand
ATCCGTATCTAGGACCTTTGTCACGCAATATCCCTATAGACACTGTCATTATATCTAAATACACCACCTTGCCAAAAGCAATTGATTATCATTGACATACCGGTGCATGTATTAAAGCACATGTATATTTGTAAGTTACATGTGTCGCTGATAATGTTTGTGATCAAGTATGTGTATGGTGACATTATTACCAGGGGAATGCATTCAAATAATAGTTTCATTCAGACAAAAATGATACTCGCTGTCCCCCAAATGAGGACTGTAGGCAAGCAGTGGCATATCACCTACATGCAATCACATGTCATTTACATGCAATATATCTTCAAATGATCTTTCCAAACTTCCCTAAGCCAGCGATTTGATCAGAATGTGATCAACAGAGGAAAGTTTTGGTTAGTAGGCCTATGTCATACTCACTCTCATTAGTCCTCAACACATTGTTGACTATATGACCAAAACATCTTCAATATTAACTATTTATTATTCATTACAGGGATAACGTATCCACCAAGGATACTGTGACATGTAAAAAAACATCAATCAGTTTCACACCCGAAAAAACAGCTGGAGAGGTTTATGGGCTAAGTGGCTCACCAACTATATTTTAGATGTTTTATGTCGCTAACTGAAAACCCTCATGTTAAGGAGCTAAATATTGCTTAACGTTTTCCAGGAATAGTTTAGGTACACTCACAGACCATAAAACTAGTTGAAATGATCTATTACTGAAGAAAATTGATAACAAATTGAAGAATTTACACAATTTCTCAAATCTGCCCATACACTGGCAGCCATCTTGGACGCCATCTTGAATAACTAAAAATGCAAATTAATTGACCAATAAGCGTGCTTTTAATATAGCTATATTACTGAAACCAATATGCATCACCATTAATACTTAATTAATTGATTATGAATAATAATGTTTTCCCAATAGAGATTACAGGGGCGTTTGCTAAATTGCCTCTTGGGATAAAAGGGTTAAATATGCTTTCAAAATGTCTGGGGGTAGTCGATATAGCTTTACTGACCACGAAACTATTTGAAATGGTGTATTACAAAAGAAAATCGAGCTAAAATCGATCATTTTACGCTATTTATTAAATATGATTATACACTGGCGGCCATCTTGTACGCCATCTTGAATATATCAGCGTGCTTGAGGAGGACTTTCTAGAACGTTTACTATGTTAATCTACATACATCTAGGGTTCTTTCATAAAAAACTCAGCTTGTTACGAGCTCTCTAATTGTCTTTATGAAATATTGCTAAATATAAGTCCCAAGTTGCGGCCATTTTGAAAAACAAGATGGCGGCCAAAAACTGGGCGTACCAACTTGCTTCCATCAAAATTCCTGTAGAGCGATATCCTAACTATTTGTGTGCCAAAATTCACAATTTTATCCAGAAGTGCACACCCAATTACCTAAGAGCCCCCACTACCAGAATGTTAGAACGAAGCGGCCATAAAACGATTTTGACGATCGGTTTTAGGCCACCTTTGTGCACATATAGGCTAAACTGGGCCAGGAGAACCTTGTGAGGATGGTGAGATGAATGAGATGACACCGTCCTCCAAAGACAGGATTCGAAATTCGAGCCCTGGGTGTCTGAGGCCGAGCACGCTACCTCTCGGTCACGGAGGCTCCCCACAATACTGATTCGATCGTCATAGAAATGACCGCTGTGACATCATTTATTTTGTGGTCAAGGTTTCCAATAATCCGAAACAGTTGTTAGCGATAAATCTTAACGGTGGTGGTCAGAGGAGCGGACGGATGTGCGCAATGTATGACACTGGGCTCTCAGCTAAAATTTGACTGAGACCTAAAAAAGATTGATGCTATCTCATCTCTGAGTACTATTTTTATCATGTTTGCCTGCAAAAGTGTATGCCTTTGTCCACCTTGCATCCTTTTGTAGTATACTTTAGGGCATATGAAACCAGTGGTCTTAAATTTCAAATCTGGGGGCGATTAGTCGCTACTCGCTACTCGCTAGGCCCATTTTTTAAATTTTTAGCTCATCCTAGTTTAGCCCAAATTAAGCGGTGGGAACTACAAAATTAATTAAAATATATCTTGAACACTTTTGCATATTTAATTTAAATATATGCAAAAGTATTCCAGAGATATTTTCATATGTGTTAATAATAATGGTGGTGTCTATTTTTATATATTTATGGACATTCTAGTAGTCCAGGATCCACATATTCGAAACTCAATAAAAATGGTCGGACCGGACACGGCTTCCTGTACTTTTTAAATGCTATTTTTCTGTTAGCTCGGATCCTTGGGAGGTAAGTTTGACTTGTCTGCTCTGCAAAATTCCCCGCGAAAAAAAATTATTTACGCTTTTGTACGCGAGCCGTACAAATTTTGTCCGAAAAATCTATTTTCCAATTTTTTCTCAGAAAGAATGTTTAGAAAATCTCCATATTAGGGGAGGTATAGCAGACCTACATAACATATGTAAATACATACTCAGATCTATAAATCCACAAAATTAAATGGGATTATTGAGAAAATTATCATTTTTGAGCAATTTCGGGTGGTTTTTTTCACGTTTTTTTTGCAATATGTATATTAGTTCAAGTTTTTTAATAGAAAAACTGAATTTATTTGACATTCAAGTACATAGCCATCTTCTGTGGTTATTCCAGTTTGGATTTAGTGAAAGAAATGTGATTTTGTCATAAATATTAATTGTTTTATTGCCAGTTTTCACCCATAACCCCCCACAATTGGACAATTTAGCGAGCGGATGGAAAAAGTTAATACACCATGTTTGGGACACTACTACTTGCAAAGTAATTACCGGATTTGCATCAAACTTTTACCAGAGACGTATCTCAGATAATGGGATACGCCACGGGATTTAGTGGATGATCAGGACTACTATCCAGATCGATCGGTGGAGGTTTACATTTTTGAGTAGTTTTATGTGTAATTGTCCATGTTTTTTTAGAAGATTTATAATATTTTATATATTTAGCTATATAACCATCTTCTTTGGTTATAATAGATCAAATTTAGTGAAAGAAGTGTAAGTTTATCATAAATATTATTTGTATTATTACCAGTTTTCACCCATAACCCCCCTAAGTAGGACAATTTAGCGTGTGGATGGAAAAAATTCATACAGCATGTTTGGGACACTAGTATTCTTACAAAATATTTACCGGATTTGTATCAAACTTTTACCAGAGGCGTATCTCTGGTCGAGGAATAGGCTGTTAAATTTTGGGGATGGTCCGGATTACAATCTGGATTCAGGAACCGGAACGCTCGGCAGAGGTTTGCATTTGTGACCAGTTTTGGGTGTAATTGTTTTTTTAATTGGTCTTTTTGTTTCAATGGAAAACTGAATTGATTTCAAAGTTGAGTATATATAGGCTAGTCATCATCTACGGACATAATGATTGAGATTCATTGAAAGAAGTGTAATTTTATCATAAATTTAACGTAAATGCAGCACAGAGATTGAAAAAGTTCATATACCATGTTTTGGACACTACTGTAGGAGCACCTGCATAATACTGTGTAGATGACACATGCATCAAACTTAAGTACAGGAAATTACAACAATTACCAGTTTAAAGTGCAAATTGTCTCCAACCCATTTAGCTGGCTTTATGGCTATTAGTCCAGGATCCAGGGGTGGACACGGCTTCCTGTACTTTTTTAATGCTATTTTTCTATTAGCTTAGACCCTTGGGAGGTAAGTTTGACTTGTCTGCTATGCAAAATTCCCCACGAAAAAAAATTATTGACGCTTTTGTATGCGAGCTGTACAAATTTTGTCCGAAAAATCTATTTTCCCATTTTTTCACAGAAATAATGTTTTGGAAATCTCCATATAAAGGGATTTAAAGCATACCTACATAACGTATGTAAATACATACTCAGAACCATAAATCCACAAAATTAAATAGGATTAATGAAAAAAATCGTCATTTTTGAGCAATTTTGTGTGTTTTTTTAACGTTTTTTTTTAAATATGTATATGAGTTCAATTTTTTTAATGGGAAAACTGAATTTATTTGACATTTAAGTATATAGCCATCTTTTGTGGTTTTCATAGTTGGGATTTAGTGAAAGAAATGTGATTTTGTCATAAATATTAAATGTTTTATTGCCAGTTTATTGCCAAATTTAGCGTGCGTATGAAACAAATTATTACACCAAGTTTGGGACACTACTACTTACAAAGTAATTACTGGATTTGAATGAATCTTTAACCAGAGACGTATCTCAGATCATGGGATTGGCCATTAAATTTTGTGGATGATCCGGATCAGGATCCGGATTACTATCCGGATTGATCGGCGGAGGTTTACATTTTTGAGCAGTTTTAGGTGTAATTGTCCATGTTTTTTAGAAGATTTATAATATTTTATATATTTAGCTATATAACCATCTTCTTTGGTTATAATAGATGGAATTTAATGAAAGAAAGGTAATTTTATCATAAATATTAATTGTATTATTACCAGTTTTCATCACTAACCCCCCTAAGTAGGAAATTTAGTGTGTGAATGGAAAAAGTTAATACACCATGTTTGGGACTCTACTACTTACAAAGTAATTACCGGATTTGCATGAAACTTTTACCAGAGACGTATCTCAGATCATGGGATAGGCTATTAAATTTGTGAATGATTCGGATTACAATCTGGATTCAGGATTCGGATTACTATCCGGATTAATCGGCGGAGATTTGCATTTTTGAGCAGTTTTAGGTGTAATTGTCCATGTTTTTTAGAAGATTTATAATATTTTATATATTTAGCTATATAACCATCTTCTTTGGTTATAATAAATGAAATTTAATGAAAGAAGTGTAATTTTATCATAAATATTAATTATATTATTACCAGTTTTCATCCATAACCCCCCTAATTAGGAAATTAAGCGTGTGAATGGAAAAAGTTAATACACCATCTTTGGGACACTACTACTTACAAAGTAATTACCGGATTTGCATGAAACATTTACCAGAGACGTATCTCAGATCATGGGATAGGCCATTGACTTCTGTGGATAATCTGGATTCAGGATCCGGATTACTATCCAGATTGCTCGGCGGAGGTTTGCATTTTTGAACAGTTTTTGATGTATTATTTTCACGTTTTTAGGAGATTAAAAAAAAAAAGTTTTATATATTATATATATTTAACTGGTTATAATAGTTTGAATTTAGTAAAATAATTGTAATTTTATCACAACTATTAATGTATTATTGCCAGTTTTCAACCACAACGATTACCCCCTTAAGTAGGAAAAATAGCGTACTGATTGAAAAAGTTCATACAGCATGCCACGGACACTAACTCTCACAAAGTAATTACCGGATTGTATCGAACTTTTACCAGAGGCGTATCTCAGGTCAAGGGACAGGCCATTATATTTCAAGGATGATCCGGATTACGATACGGATTCAGGATTCGGGTTACTATCCGGATCACTCGGCGAGGGTTTGCATTTTTGATCTGTTTTGCAAGATTTATAATAACGTTATATCTAAATCTATAGGGGCCTATCCATTTTCTGTGGTTATGATAGATGGGATTTAGAAAAAAAATATGATTTTATCACAAATTTTAAGTGTTCTATTTGCCAGTTTTGGCCCATAAGTAAGTTAGAAATTTAGCGTGTGAATGGGAAAAGCTCATACACCATGTTAGGAACACAACTACTTACAAAGTAATTAAGGCGTTTGCATTAAATTTGTACCAGAGATGTGTCTTGGGCCTACGGACAGGCCATTAAACTGGCAAGACATATACTGAAATAAAAGTAATTAGATACCGCAACATCAAAAACTTGGATTAAATATTGAAAAACAACTAATGCTAAGTAATACTTAGATTATCTCCAAATCTTACCTGCTCTCAAAATATTTTTACATGGAACAACTGATCAATGAAATGCAGTAAGCCCTATTAGAAATTAGTGAAAACATAATTAAGCGTTTACAGCTTTCAAGTCTACACTGTTGTAATAATATACATGTACAATTGTTTACAGTGTTTATCAGTGTACCAATCAGTGTACCATGTTTATAATTGCCTGAACACACTTCACTCAACATCTGAGACTATAAGCTGCCTATAAGCCACTAAAACAGATAAAGATATGCGATAAAGAGGTTCATATTTGGAACATCAGATTGACCTGAAGTGCATACAGTATATCACGGTTGATAACATTGCTATCACTTCAAAATGCAACTGATTAGATAGTCTTCTGACAAAACAACCGTCATGCTGAAGTAAATGACAAACAAATCCACCAGTAGCTCGTAAAACAAGGCAACATCAGTACGTAGGTCTGCACGCACAGGCAATATGGCATGCCAAATATGGGCATGCTCTCAGAGTAAACCAAGTGACGTGAGGATGTTCCAGTTTTGAAGACGCGTCATTACTCCATTCGGCCAAGTAATTATGTGTAATTATGTTAGCCCGTATCAGGATTTTGGACGACGATAATATGATGTCAAAATCATTTGACCTCTAAATCGCCTGGATTACCATATATTAATGCCAGAGAAACACCAAAGCTGCGTGAACAGCACAGGAACATCTTCAAATATACTTTCTTTGCAGTTTCGGTGTTTTGCTTTGCTTCAAATGACTTGGTTATGGTGGCTTGATCATTGCTTGACTAACCCTTTGGTAGCAAGACTATGGAGAGCATGGAGGCAAAATGCATTTTCTTTGGCTGGAAGTACCACTGAAGTCTTCATGATTGTACAAACAAAAGAACAGTCGCCTGGATGCGTCAATGCCATCGTCTGTAAGATTCACAATTTCTAAAGGCTTTCCATATTCTGCAAGGGGTAGCATGCGGTTGAAGATGCTGGTGGCAGCCATTAAATCTTGAAAAGTGTTTCTTGTGTTCACCAAAGATATGTATTTTGTTAGTGGTAGATAGAGTCATCCGTACTTTGTATCCAAAGCTCATTCAGTCCATCCAAGAGAGTGATATAATACATAACATAATGACATCCGCATCACTGGCCATCACAGCCTGTTTCTAGTATAGACACTTTCTACAGGGGGCAGTATATTATGTATTCTTGCATCAGCCTCTTCTTGCAGGTCACAGGATATTTCATGAACCTCTCACATATCATGTGCAGATAAATGTCATTGCATCAGCAACAAAGCGAAGTTGGTCTGCAAGGTAGGAGTTAGATAGTGATAGAAGATCTCATACCCGGCAATATCTCACCACACCATGAGGAGGAGAAACACGTCTGACTACATGGCCACATATGAAATGCCTCAACTCCGTATATATCCTCCTGACTGGGTGTGACACATTGAGTATAAACCGGTACCCATTTTATACAGAAAAGAAACATATTTCCAAGGTTACCATCAAAATCTTCAAAAAGCACCTGATACCCCGTGTTGATTATGGACAGCTTGGGGGAAATATAAAAAAACTGCAGATGATGTCATTGATCAATGCATCCAGGCGATTCATCTTGTACTTGTACAATCGTGAGGACTTCAGCGGCACACTTGATGGACTGCGTGTTCACCTTTTCACCAAGGCCAATTAGGGAGATTTGCATTGTGTCTTCCACTGAAAGAGGATGCATTTCAGTCTAAGCTAACAGAAAAATTGCATTAAAAAAGTACAGAAAGCCGTGTCGACCCCTTCAAAATTTTGAGTCCCTGGATCCTGGACTATAGGCATAAAACACGATTTGTGGAAAGATCAAAGGCCGAGGTCATGTTTATCGTCACATTATGCGCAGTAAAAAACAAGAAAACTAATAACTTATCAATACTGTTATATTTTTAACCTGTACCGACTGTAAACAGTATTCATTTCCTGGTCTGGTAACACTCGCCGTCGCCAAAAATTGTAACTCTCTCAGCAATTCTTTTTTACCTCTATTTTGCAACTCAAATTGTAATATCTTTATAACTGTTTTATATAATATTATTCTTTCCTATGTATGTGGATATCTCCAACTAGCTTGATATTATATGCATGATATGTATCGGAGCCAAAGGCTATGGTTAATTTTAAAAGAACAATTGTTTGCAACACATACTTGTTAACTTGTTATTTCCGAGCTACACGGTGTAACAATCATTGCTGATTCAGTCTAAAAGAAGTTGATATTTGACTTGATACCCTGCCCTGCACCTTCACATTATTACTGCCCCTGTTACACCTATGCCCATTAGGGTTATCAAGACAAAAACCTCGGGATTATTTTTTTATTTTGTAAACAACAAAGACGGACCCCAAAATGGCTTTTGAGATTGGTGCCAATAATAATATTGAGGTCCACCGGCAATGTATTTATTAAGTAATACCACATTTTTTGGAAAGCTTTAACACACACAAACTGTTTAACGGGTATTATTTTCAAATAGAGATCAAAAACAAGATCAAATGTTGGCATATATAGGAAAATATCATTTTTCTAATTTATTGAGATACAAAATAATAGTACTCCCCATTGCCTCCTTGTCGCCCTTCAATGACTCTCTGTTGCCCTTTAGCGCTCTTCTCAATCGCCGTTTAACGTCTTTCAGTCATATTTTACCGTCTCCCCGTCGTCTTATATTATATCCGGCACCCCTTTGACTGCCATCCTTCGCCTTTTACCACCTTTCTGCCTTCTATATACCGCCCCTGTGTCGCCCTTTAAACATCGCCATTTATAGGCCGGGAGCCAGATCTAGCACTCGTACTCACAAAAGCTAAGAAATTTTCACTGCGATTTTTATTTAGCTTGACACTTGACGATGACACTGATTCCATCCCGGTAAATCGGTAACCGATCGTATACCTTAATATATCAGCCCTATTAAGGTTAACATCAAATTTAAAACAACCAATCTAGCTTGCCCCGTGACTGCAGAAAAATTAGCATACAACTCGAACAATCATTTCCTGTAGAAATATAAGACAGATGATAGAGTATGGTTAAGGGCTACATTTGGACAAGTCAGGTATTCCATTAAAAACATTTTTGTGGATCAGACATTGGAAAAACTTATCAGAGAATTCAAAGGTGCAGGAGGCATCACTGGCATTACGCAAAATATAGATGCTTTAGATAGATTTGTCCTGATTGCCCCAGAACAAATGAGTTTCATTCAGATTTTTCAACATGATTTTGGTGTCAGTTGTGACAAGCAAACAACTAATTAACATTACCAATTGAGTGGCACAACAGTTGTTCGTATGTTCACAAACTCATCCTCAATCCAACAGAGTATTATTAAGCACTGTGGTGGAAATCCATTCTCTCTCAAGGAAATGCAACTAATGAACATAGCCTCTAATATGCAGATTTCGGATAATGCAAATAAGATATTATTCTTCGAGATACAAAGGGAACAACTCAATTTGAATAATCTGTTTAACAACGTGTTGCAACGTCTACATCAAAGAAATCAATTTGGGACGTTTAATACATGTCAGAAGAAAACAAAGTGTACTTTAGGTAACAAGCTGGTGAAATTAAGGGAAGATCGGCAGTTATTAGCCAGATTTCTTATTGTTAAGCAACCATGATATCTTCTTTACAAGAGACAATAGGTACATATGAATTTTCCCAAGGTCTTTATTCTCATCTAATGGTCAATTCCTTATACCAAATGACAAAAGCGACATTATCCATTGTATTGAAGAGTACCAAGTAGAACAATCAAATCAACCAGAAGATATATAGCTGCTGTACCGACCCACCGAACGGATCAGAAGAAGATCGATACGACATAATATGTATCATAGATGCAATGGCAATGGGGGTTGAACCTGTAAGGTTTGACATAAATGATTCAACCAATATAAAACTAGTACCACTGAAAACCTTTCTCTCACACATTGACACCAAAGCAAAATTGACAGAATATCTTGGAAAAGCTTTGCTTGCTAATTTTGCAGATTCAGAAAAAAAACCTATTTGTCGTCTATGCGACGTCCACTTATGCAAACTATCCTGGTCTTTTTCGTCGTAATAATCATAATCACCAATACGAAGAGGCGGATACACTAATTCCAATGCATGTGCTGGATGCATCAAAACAGATGGAGAAAATCGGGATATAGACGTATATTCACCCGATACAGATATATTTGTTCTCTTAATGGACTTGGTGACAAACAACAATATTGAAGGAAATCTATATTTTATAACTGCAAAATGTAAATCCAGAAGGAGAATTAATATATATGTGCAATGTCTAATGCTATTACGCTTGAGAAAAGCAGAGGGTTATTAGGTTTTCATGCTTTTATCGGCTCTGACAGGGGAGGTAAATTTGCCACAATAACAAAGAATAGATGGAACGAGCACAATATGTGCCTGGAATCAACATCAGATGTTGTTGAAGTCTTCCAACATTTTGGCGAACCCAACTTTAACATAGAAAATGCCTCCAACATACTTGAGAGTTTTGTGTGCATAGTGCATGCTAAAACTACAAATTGTAGAAATAAGATGGGACCTGTTTCAGTCACAAAACCTTGACGCTGAGAAGCTGCCTCCAACACCTGGGGCATTAAAGCCACATATCTGAAGATCTAATCTAATAGCCATGATCAGTAAAAGATACAGGTATCCACGTCTGCAAATACCATCTCTTACCAATAATGACTGGGAAATTTATCCTACAAAATGCATCGAGCTACCTGCACCCGAGGCAGTAATTGAACAGGTTAAATGTAACTGTCGTGGTAGCTGTAACGTTACAATAAACAGTAAATGTTCATGTCAACAAAATTGCCTACCTTGCATAGCATTATGTAAATGCAGTGATTGTAGCAATCTAAAACGGTACAGTAGCAACACTGATGAAGAAGATGACGATGAATGACCACAGTAAATATACATTCAATATAAAATGAATTATGTGAAACGCAGTGACGTCACTCGGTAAAAACAAGGTTATATAACACCTCCTCCCCCCCCCCCACACTTTATTCTGTGAAACGCAGTGACGTCACTCGGTGGAAACAAGGTTATATAAGACCCCCTCCCCCATACTTCATTGTATTAGCCAGCTCGGTGAAAACAAAGAAAGTCTAGGTCATTGAGTTTCATAGAATAGTGAGCTTGGTGTATAGTAGAAAGTCTATAGTGGTAAATTAGTTTCAATATTATAAATAAATAGTTATATTGTTGTATGTAGTATATTGGTTTTCGTGGGTGGTGTGTTGCACTAAGTACTACTAAAGCTAAGGTATCCATCACAATTTTCAGAAATTACGTCACTAGCCATTTTAGCCATATATTATGATGTTGCGGATTGTGTCTTACTAAATGCTACAAAAATGTCTTCAACACGTTTAAAAAATATCTTAAAAGCAGCAGAATCTTTTGTTGTACTTGGGTATGCATGTGATCAGTCAATAAAAGATGTTAAAACATTTCAAAGTGTTGCATATTTACTTATGGTGGAAAAAATTGTGAAAAATCATCCATTTTTAAAATTTAAAATGCCCACTGAAGGAGTGGAGTAAAAAAATGGTACCTTACTTTTTTTAATTCAGCGGGTCCGAATTATGAGAGTAACCCAAAAAATCCATTTTGGCACGAATATCGAGCGGGAAAACACAGCAAACCCTACTAGCTGGGGTAAACGTGAAGTTGGTGCATACGGCCCTGAGGTGGGGCAAATGTTTTATCCCGGGATAATATGGAAGGGGATAGACGACAAAATTCAATGTGGCATCATGAAAAGTTTCAACTTCCATATGCCAACATCCCAAGTTTTACATTCAATATTTCATTTTTTATTCTATTAATCACATTATTCTAAATAGTAAAATGCATCTTTCAATTTAGCCAATGACATCGTTTAATGTTCTATTTTGCTATCAAACATGCAGTGTGGCAAGTTTGATATTGTAATGGCCATTCTCTGACTGCCTAATTCTAGCTGGCAGGTCGCGTTCCGCTCGATTTCATGCCCTATTCCGACGACAGAGAGCGCCACCTCAGCTAAACATCTTACGGGAAGAGGCGTGACCTATGGATCGGGATAGATTGGTAAGCCTACACGGATCAGAGGTTGGAAGTGCAAGACAAAAAGTAAACACATGTGCTTTTCCAGTTGATTTTATCCCTCTTTTCTACAAGCTACGTAGCATTGAATTAAAGTTTATATATTTTAATGAGACACTAATATGATAGAATGGTATACCATTTGAGTGATAATTATAATTTGGTAGATGTTTTAGAGTGCGATTGATTTTTAAATGCGCTCTACCGTGACCCTGTTACACAAATTCCGGTTGAGCATCTGTGGAAAAATATACATCAGAGTAGGGGAGACTGAGGACCATTCGGACCCTTTTTACGTTTTATCAGAAAACTTGACTGCGATAAATAACAGCCACTCACAACCTTAAGGGATAAAATCTGACATATTTCATTCAACTATTACACATGTCAGAGTCAAACATATTGCTGCACAGTCATCAGCTAATGACCATATTATGACATATGGTAGAGTGTCCCAATATACCCCATGTATTTTGCTCATATTGCACCTTATTTTCTGTTGAAATATAAATTTAGGCTGGTAGCAAACTACTTTTTAGTCGCAAATTACCCCCCCCCCCCTCCTGAAAAATCTTGAGTGACCAATCGTTACAAAAATAGTTCCAGATGATAAAAATAGTATTTTATTGCGAGTTAAAGTGGAGTACATGCAATTTAAACAGTATGATAGTTGCTCCAATAATGCCGGCCACATATACATAATAATAATGAATGTTTGTCATTCTTTGTTTTTGGTCAAGTGAGCAATATTTCCCCAGAGACATTTTGAGAGATTTTATTGCATGATGATGACAGCATGAGAAAATTTTTCTTCTGATGTCCTAAATGTACATAATAATGACTGTTTGTCATTCCTTTTTTTTTTAGCTAAGTGAGCAATATTTCTAAGCTTTTACAGTTTCTGAAGGAACAATAATAACTTTTGACAAGTAAACAATATATTATTATCGATCATGATAACTAAAATTATATATTAAAAAATCCGGTACAACTGTAGACCACTGATATTTCTTTTTTCGAGTCAGACTTCAGTCACGCTGTACATGGGCGATAAAATAAGCTTTTACAGTTTCTGAAGGAACAATAATAACTTTTGACAAGTAAACAATATATTATTATCGATCATGATAACTAAAATTATATATTAAAAAATCCGGTACAACTGTAGACCACTGATATTTCTTTTTTCTGTGATAAATACGCAGTTTAAAGTTGTTCCCCTCTAGTTTTGTTGAAGTCAGACGGGAAATTCGCATGTCTACCAATCTACCAGTCAAAACGACCACGCCTCTTGATAACTGCAGTGGCGCTTCCTGTCGTCGGAATAGGGCATTAAATCGAGCCGAATGCGGTATCCAAACTGGAATCTAGAATGCAGGCCAATCTAAAATCACCATGGTCATTTGAAGTTTAGGTATAGGCAGTCAGGGAATGGCAATTGCATGTTTGAAATTATAAAATAACACATTGAACGGTGCCATTGGCTATTTAGAATAATGTGATTAAGTGGAATGAGAAATGAAATATTGAATGTAAAACATGGGATGTTGGCATATGAAAGTTGAAACGTCGCATGATGCCACATTGAATTTTGTCGTCTATCCCCCTCCATAGGATAAAGCTTTTAACTGATACTATATCCCGAGATATTTTGTACGTCTGACCGCAAGATGAGTCAGACACGGGTTTAACATGGTAATAGCGTTCCAGGAAGATAAAGTAGGCCCTACACGAATGAAATATATTTTGTAGATTAGGCCCCTACAGTATTTAAAAACAGAAAGCAGCACAATGTATGTTTGTTGTGATAAAGTGTTGTCTTACATTAAGTTTAATGCACCGAAACGGCTGCAGGACTGTATGCTCTCAGTGGAGTTGATATGGCACACGAATGAACAGGTACAGTGACCAGGGGGTAAGATGTAAAGTCGGATGATAGGTTTTCAGACTTGATATCATACTATAAACCTGCACCTTGGCTTTACCTTTTATTATTGTGTCATAAAATACACTCTGCATACCCCTTCGAATCCGGACCACTTAGTATAGCACATTTTATTAGCAAAAAAGGTTACCAAATGTATGTTATGCATCTGAAACCATTCTATATAAATTTGACATAAGCCAAAGAACCTTAGAGAACCTTTTGTATTGTGAATAAGGACCAGTGGTAGAGTAGGCGGATGAAGCTATTAGCAGATTGGTGAGGACTTAAATCATGCTATTGTGAACATCTGTGCGTTTGTCTTCCGGGCCAATCTACTGCATCCAGTGTACCTCAATCTGTATTCGAAAAATAGTGCATAAGGGCACGTTGTATTCTCTTACATGATTGCCCTATGTCCAGAAGGTCCTATATTCAGAAGGTCCTATGTTCAGAGGGTCCTATGTTCAGAAAATATTTGTTCAGAAGGTTCTATGTTCAGATGGTCTCATATTCAGAAGATCCTATGTTCAGAAAGTCCTATGTTCAGAAATATTTGTTCAGAAGGTCCTATATGTTCAGAAGATCCTATATTCAGAAATATGTGTTTGGAAGGTTCTATATCCAGAAGGTCCTATGTTCAGAAGGTCCTATATTCAGAAGGTCCTTTGTTCAGAAGGTCTTATGCTGGAATACATTTCTATCTTTCAGCTTCAGGTATAAAAACATCTCGTGTTTCTTTTCTATTTCCTTCATAACTTTATTATTCACTTCTAGGGATACATGCAAGTGAGTTCCAAAGCTACGACATTTTCGGAACTTCAAATTCCGAAATCCCCCAAGTTCGGAACTTGGAAGCCCCGAACCCAAGTTCCGAAGTTCTGTCGTCATGCGTGGCGTTTTTCGCTGTCTTTTTTGTAATTTACTGATTGATATTTGAGTTTTTTTACAATGATATCTGATGACACTATGCAATTAAATTGCAGACTTAAAAATGCAATTTATTGTGCTGCGTCTTGCGTTACGAATTGCGCTGCGTCATGCGCTGTGATTCGCGCCTCGTCCCCTCTTGCACTGCGTTTTTGCGCCGTATTTTGTGCCGCTTATTTCTCTACGTCCTAGTATAGGGGGTGCTGCGTCTTGTGCTGCGTCTTGCTTTACGTAGCCTACTAACACTTACTATGCACTGCTGTTTGCTTTTGTTCCTCGTGCCGCGTCTTGCGCGCCTCTTGCGATGTTTCTTGCGCCACATCTTGCGCCTCTTCTTGTGGCGTTTTTTGTGCTGTTTCTCTTTTTTAATACAGGACATTCTGAAAATAGGAGCTTCTGAATATAGGAACTTCTGAACATGAGACCTTCTGGACATAGAATCTTCTGAACAAAAACCTTCTGAACAAAAAGGACCTTCTGAACATAGGACCTTCTGAACATAGAACCTTTCGAACAAGCACCTTCTGAACATAGGACCTTGTGAACATCGGTTCTTTAAACATTGGACATTCTGAAAAATAAATAATTTTTTTAACATAGGGCCTTTAAATGCGCCAGTACTATTTTATCCCGAGTTTATCTCCAAAACATGTAATGTGTTTGACCAGAACAAGAACTAATCCGTGTCTGTACCGGGATTAACCCGCTATAAAATCTGTTTGTGTGACCAGGAAATGTGGACTAACCCGAGTTATATTTTTTGGTATAAACCCGGGATGAATAAACCGAATCTATCCCGAATTCAATCCGAATTAAAGTGTGCCCGTGTGACGAGAGTATATGACCCCATATATTTGCGTTATACTTTGTTTATTTTTGACAATATAAGGTGTATATTAGTATAGTATTAAATTTCCGACAATTTAAGTATACATATGACTATATAACAAAGATTAAATTTTGTGACTATTGACCACATATTGAGGTCAATCTGCCGTTTCTTATATCGAGACAGTATATAAGCATATTTTAAAATCAAGCCTAATGACTTCGACAATTGGATTACTTAACCAGAGCTACCTCCTGCAGTAATAAATGAAATGATGTATGGTATGATTCTTTTTATTTTCTTTAATATTTGCTGTTTGGTGTCCATTTTGGTCCGCTATCTTGGGTTTCAAAACTTATATTTGATATATATGGTGTGTGTTAAATACACTATGTACCATATTAGACCCAAAACAAATGACAACGTATCAAAATGAGTCAGTTCGGATGACTAATGGGCAAATATTTTTGTTATGTGGTATTAAGCACACCTGATGCTACAACAAACCATTGAGCATCTTTTTGTGGCAATTGTTTCAGAGTCGTACCATACAAGCAGCCGACTATAGAGGCTGTGTAGCCTACATACAGGGCGGGGGGACTAGGGTAGTGGTTAGCACAGATGCATCTAACGCTCGGGGAGTTCGGGTGCCTTGAAATAAACAAAAATGTTTGCTCCCCATCAACTCGTAAAACTCAGTATTGTGGAGAGCCTCCATGACCGAGAGGTAGCATGCTCGGCTTCACACCTCCAGAGTTTCGAATCCTGTGTCTGGAGGACGTGTCACTTCACTCATCTCACCATCCTCAGAAGGTTCTCCTGCCCCAATTTAGCTTGTATGTGCACAAAAGTGGGACAAAGCCCGACTCATTTCATTTTTTTGTGTACATACACATCCCTGGCAACACAAAATATTTATCAAATTGTTTATCTCGCTTACAGATAGACGCTTTCAGAAAAACACATCGCACAGCAAGCCCACATCCAATACCAAGTCACCTGCTACCAACATACAGAAGATATGAGCAAACTTCTGTCATCATCTAAAAGGTCATCAGCTGATTCTACCTAAAGAAGAGCCCCATGTCTTGTACTACCGAGCAAATACGGATCAGTTGTGATGGAAATAAAATGATATAATAAAATGATAGCTGTAGGCCTACAGATGGAGGGTGCAGTGCGTGACAATAATTTCAGCGAGTTGTGACGGAGTTGTAAGATTCGTGACGGAGTTGTAAGTCAACATAATCATAAAAAATCATGCAATCACTTGGAATTGCATTTGTTATAAAAAGTAGAAATATTATTATTTATTTAAAAAGTATTATTGACGCCTTGGAAAATTTGCATGGTGGCTTGCGTGAACTTTCCACAACTTCATTACAAAATGTGTGTGTGGCAGATTGGCAATTTACTCACATTTAACAGGGGAAAATATGGGTGCAGGATAATGACACAAAATGCAGAACTAGCACCAGGCAATGGTGTTTCTTAAAGGCCTTAAACTTAAAAAGTTTCAAAGTTTAAAATTGTGTTATTTCATTAATTCCATCGTGACGGAATTACAATCTGTACAGCTTTTACTAATTTGAAATCATCAGATCTTTGTCCTTGTTACGTTAAGCATTCATTGTAAGTCTTTATTGTATAAAGACACCTCTTTTCATTGTATAAAAGCTCACTTTCACCTATCCGTGTTCGTTTTCTTGAGTACACACTCAAATAAAATCACTAAAGTCACGTGACGGAATTACATGTGTACACTGGTGATATTCCTGACACCAAAAACAATAGTTCCTATTTCTGCTCTGTTTACTATATTAACGATACAATCAATCTTAATTATAGCTAAACATTATTTTTCCTATGCAAAGGCCTTACTTTTTTAGCAGAGTGTGATGAACTTTGGTATGATTTGTGACGGAATTACTGTGACGGAATTACTTTTGGGATTTGAAATAGAATTCACACAGAGCGCCATCCAAGTAGGCCTACTTACAATATAGTCAGGGCCCATTTTTCAAAAAGAGGCATTCTTAAAGTTTGTAAGGCATTTCTTAGTAGAATTTGTCATGTAGTTGTTTTCACACAATTCGGATATGCTGATTCCAAATCTGCCCCATGCGAAGCTCTATTCTTAGTTTTTCCCTTTCAAAATTGCAAAACAAAATGGCCGCCAAAATAGCAGATAAAGTCTCAATTATCATGATTACACATCACGTCTGGGTGCACATCGGACACACAAACTTGACTTTCGAGTTCAAAATAACATTTTTGTTTTGAGGAATTTCATGTTCTAAGACCTGGTCAACTATCACGCAAAAAATCCAAGATGGCCGCCAATAATACAGAAAGTACCATAGCGTTTTTCTAAAAGTCATAGAAAGTTGTTATTGGTGGCTAAATCTAGTACAATACAGTAATAGTCTAGCGGCCAGGACCCCGAAATTTTCGTTTTGTTTACCGAGATATACTTTAGGCTGAATTTGATATAATTGTAAAGATAAGACCCTGGGGGGTTCATTTCTGGCGGATGTATAGTTGGTAGCCCGGGGCGTCACCATGGCAACGGGTCCTGAATCCGTCCTATTCTAGAGCACTGTGAACGAAATGTGGCGGCTAATGATGAATGGCTTGGAATAGGCATTCCACTTTAAAGACCCTCAAATACATACCAATTGGCCAAACTTAACAGTAATTTGCATGCATGATAATAAGGCTCATGCGTACTTACAAACTTAATTTTAAATTGAAAAATATATTTTTAGGGTCAGAGGAGGTCAAAGTTCATGCATGCTGTATATAACTATAAAACATGACATTTGACAAAATGAAAATGTCTTTAAAACTTATAAAAAGTTTTTTTACAATAAACAGGGACACTGATAGGATCATTTTATATCAGTTCATGCAGTAGATGTAATTTACGTTTTACTTAGCGCAAAAGTAATATCTCTATCATACCCGTTGTCATGGCAACACATGCTTGAATATTGATCATATTTTTGAAATATGAGGCATTTTTCGACAAAATACCCATGAATAATTACCTCGAGCTGATACATATCTCAACATACTTAGTGGCCACTGAAGTATATTTTATATGTGTGAAATGTATAGATACGGTACTTAATATGTTCATTCAATATTATTCAAGAGTGAAGGTCAATCAAGGTCATTAAGGATAACTTTTTTGAAAAAACCTGAAAAATAGTCGTGAGTAGCTTTTTCTGGTGTAGTGATATTAATGTAACTCAAATTTAAGTTTATTTATTACTTATACCGCAGCGACGGTTTAATAAATGGAAAATATACATTAATGTATGGAAATGTTCATAGCAAATCAGCATTTCCTCTACAATAGAGCCGTTTTCAATAAAAAACATTTCTTATATTGATGAAGAGCAATCTATGTCATTAGTTATGTGAAATAAAAACGAGTTGCAGGTTGTCAGATGAAACCGATAAGAGATTTATTTCACACACATCACGTGTATATGTGCCTTTTGGAGGTAATGACCTTTGACCTACTTTTTGACCTTCATCTCTGAGCCAAAAAAGCTTAGATTCTAACAATTTCGTTATATTCATAATGCACACACAAATCAGTGCAGATGTGCCTTTCGCGGGTCTTTTGACATACTTTTTATCTACATGTACATCTCTGAGCTGACATAGCTTACACAGTAACAAGCTCGTTTCCGAAGCATATGTAGGAAACCCATGGTAAGATTATATTCACACGTACATCATTCAGGGGATGTAGACGTGCTTTTTGGGGGTTTCAAAGTCCATGCTTGTTGTAATATACACTTAACTATGTAACATGCGATGTGAGCAAATACAATTTTGTTTTTGTCCCTGACAAACCTTTTTTTCATATGATCATTTTATAATATTTTATGATTTAAAGGTGATTTGGCACCAAACCCCTATTTTTACGCTAACATACATGTTGTTATGGCAACACCTGCTTCTATACGGGTTATGCTGTCTAAGTATGAGGCAACAAAATTGTTATTTTTTCCATTACCTAAATACATTTTAGATTGACTTTGGTATCACTGTAAATATAAGACCCTTTCTGTTGATTTTTAGTCGATGTTGAGATGAAAGTCCAGGGCATCACCATGGCAAAGGGGTCCTGAATCAGTCGTATATTCATATATATAGTGAATGAAATGTGACGCATAATGATGATTGGCTTGGAATACACATTTAATACATACATATAAAAGTTCATTATTAACTATATCTCGTATGCACGATCTTTTGAAGACACCTGTGTCAGATACTTTCAGTTGCTTATCAAATATCATGTTATATGTAAAACACGTGACTAATTCCTATGGGGGTAATTTAATGTCATTCAAGGTCAAAATAGTGAAAAAAAAGCAAATATAAAAATTAGCTTTTCCAACGTGATAACAACACAAATCTTTAAAACATATTTATCCGTTGTCAAAAAACTTCTACGTTACGAGTGGAGACCCGCTAATTAGACCATCCATCTAAAAGTTGTCGCTAAAAGTTGCCCGCTAAGTGAATTCTGCGAAATATGTCTGTTTATAGATATGCCTTTTTACGTGTTGTTATGAAGGTTGATTATTTAACTATTGTGACTATTGTTTTATTAAATGCATAAGGAATATATACTCTATATAAAAAATACATATGTATTTATGTACAAATTATTTCATTGATGTTTTTCATTGATGTTTTGTAGTAGTTGCTTTGATTGTGTAATTATTCATGCTTTCACGTACATGTATAGTTAAAAACTGACTAGCAAGTTTGCTTAACCTTTTAGAAGCACAAAACTGTATTAGTCTGGACACCGTTTTAGGAAACGTTGCATCGTTCTTTATCATGATCATAATCAATGTCAGACTCAGACTTAGTTATGCGACATTAAAAAAAATACAGTTTAATATGCAAAAAATATCGTCGGGAAACCCCTATTAAGACACATAATATTATTTGTCACGTGCATAGTGTTCATCAATCGCCATCTTGAAGTGACAGTTCGCATTTACTTGTTATGCTATATTAGAACGTTTGACAGCTATATTATATGTGTTCAAATTAAATATCAAGTATTTTTGCTTGATAATATCTTGGGAATCATACATGGAAACATTGAAAAAGTAAAAAAAAAATGTCTTCATTACGTTCCGAGTGTGATAGGAACGTATTCTGTGAAATGCAGTGACGTCACTCGGTGAAAACAAGGTTATGTAAGACCCCCTTCCCCATACTTCATTCTGTGAAACGCAGTGACGTCACTTGGTGAAAACAAGGTTATATAATACCCCTCCCCATACTTCATTGTATTAGCCAGCTCGGTGAAAAACAAAGGAGGTCATGGTCATTAAGTTTCACAGAATTTGTTGAGGGTGATCATTGGCAATGGCAACCGGGAAATTATCAGCCGTGATTAACCATTATGTAACTTACAGTCAGTTGCTATGAAATTTGGTATAATGTATACTTCTTTGCGTAAAAAGATGCTTAATTTTCATTTGTTTTAAATGTGCGTATCTGAAACCGGACATGATGACATTGTTTTGCTTATGCTTTGTTTAATTAGATGATTTTGGATAACCATTTGTAAGACATGGTAAGATAAAGCGAATGATTGCAATCTGCGCTGACGACAATTGTTAAATATTGGAATACCAATTGTGTAACTTATCTCATCAGCACTGAACTCTTCCGAGATCTAGATCCTAGTAGATCCAGTCAGCGCTGGCCCGTTATGTGGATCTAACCAACGCTGACCTCCTTAATGTATCCTGCAAGTGTTGGTCCCCCTGGTGGATCAAACCATCGATGGTCCCCTTTGTAAATTAGGCCAGCGCTGGTCCTTTCAGCGTATTTAATCAGCACGAATCCCCTTTTAATTATTGTCCAGTTCAAGTCAGGACTGGTCCCCTTAGTGGATCCTACAAGTGCTGGTCCCCTTGAATCCTGTTAGTGATGCCCCCCTTAGTGGACCAGCCAGCGCTGGTCCCCTTAGTGGATTCACCCAGTGCTGGTCTCCTTTGTGGATTCAGCCCGTACTGGTCCTCTTTGTGGATTCAGCCAGTGCTGGTCACCTTTGTGGATCCAGCCAGCGAGTGTCCCATTTTATGTGGATACAGCCAGTGATGGTCCCCTATGTGGATTCAGCCAGCGAGTGTCCCATTTTATGTGGATACAGCCAGTGCTGGTCCCCTTTGTGGATCCAGCCAGTGCTGGTCCTCTTAGCAGATCCAGCCACCAGTTATGATTCCCTTTGTGGATCCAGCCAGTGCAATTCTCTTAGTGCATCCAGCCAACGCTGGTCCCCTTTGTGGATCCAGCCAGTGCTGGTCCCCTTAGTGGATCGAGCCGGCGATTGTCACCTTTGTATATCCAGTCAGTGTAGTTTTCTTAGTACATCCAGCCAGTGCTGGTCCCCTCATTGTATGCAGCCGGTGCTGGTCCCCTCACTCAGTGTATGCAGCCAGTGCTGGTCCCCTGGTGGACTCAGCCTGCGATTGTCCCCTTTGTGGATCCAGCCAGTGCAGTTTGATGCTACATTAAATTATTTTAATTTATTGGCCAATAATCGGGCATTTTGAATTTGTTCGAGTTGAATATTTCCAGAACATATCCTTATATGAAACCGCACATTTTGTTTTATAGTAATGGTCTACTATCTGGCACGTCTTGCCAGATACCAGGCATATTAAAATTAATTATGGCCAATGGTTGGCCAATTATACTATGTTTATTGATTTTGGTGACATGCACAGTAAAATGCTCGGCCAAAAATACCCCCCCCCCCCTCAATTTAGGCCTATATGGCCTATACACCAAAATGATTATTTCTGACCCTTTAAGTACCGTAGACCTAGAATATGGGTCGCTACGATTCGCTGAGTACATCTACACATTGAAGCGCATGGTCAACGTCCAATCAAGGTCAGGGTGTAACCCTTCAACCGCCAGATTACTTCATTGGGATTTTCACCCATTTGAAATTATTCACATTTGACAAAAGGAGGTTAACGATTTTGAGAAATCTTGTTGTCTGATGTTACGTTTTATCTTTAACATGTCCAATGTGCTAATACAAATAAAGAAACAAATATAATCGGGACCGGCGGTTAAAGGGTTGACGCTACAGTTTTTGACATGTGCGCTCTATTTTTTATGCACCGGCAATTTGGTTTGATGTCATAGGTGACAGGCATTGTGCATGCTGCAAGCATGCGGGCAAGGCAGGCCCACAAGCGAGTATTTGTTGTTATTTGAGCACTGAAAATAATTATAGGCCTACGAAAATAGACATTATTGTATTGCCACTAGTCTGCAAAACGTGGCCAACGTTACATCTGCAATAGATAAATCTATAGATATAAAGACAATGATAGAAAAACTTTTTCGCTAGTTGTCCTGCAAATCATAGGGTTATTGGGAGATTAAAGTGTTTCAAGACATCGCGCAAACAATTTTTCGTCAGTTGACATAGAGATCAAAGGGTTATATGGAAATTAAAATGTTTTAAGACCTCGGGCTACCAATTTTTCCCGTTAGTTACCATAGACATGATAGAGGGTTATATAATGTTAGCATAATTGTTTTGACTAGGTGCCCTGAAAATCAAAGGGTTATAATTATTAAAATGTCCCCAAAAATGTCCCAATGTCAAGTGATGAAAATAGAAAATATAGTATTATTATCATCATTATTAATTAACCAGTAAAATTGAGGGAGTAATTTGAAACTAGAGGGGGTAACTTGAAACTAGGTTCAGATTACCCCTGGGGGTAACCTGAACAGGGGGGTAATCTGAAACTGTTACACCGGCCGGAAGCCAGGAGCCTATTAAGTTTACTGCAATAATGTGTGTGTCCTAATTTGCGGAAAGGGGGGTAATCTGAAACTGTTACACCGGCCGGAAGCCAGGAGCCTATTAAGTTTACTGCAATAATGTGTGTGTCCTAATTTGCGGAAAGAGGGGTGCTGTTTGTGGGAAACAGTAGACATTTCTTGAGAAACAGTCCTTATGAACAGGTCAAATATAACGTTTGAGGTCAAATAGTTGCTTGTTTAAAAAGTGTTCAGAACTAATAAATTCACAATTATATTCGTGATTGAAAGCTTAAAGGGTTTTGGTTGGAATAATGTTTGCCCAGCGTCGCAGACGGTGGCCCAGCATGACATCAGCATTGGGCCAATGTATGTGTTATCTGGGTAGTGGTTTTTCTGGCGACGGGGGGAAGGAAAGCGTCACCCGCACAGAAATGCCCCAGCAAATACGAGACAATTTTCCAATGCTGTTTCAATGTTGGGCCAGCGTCAGAGATTGTGGGTCAACATTGAAACAGCATCGGGTGAATGCCATGTGCTTTCTGATGTACTGGCGCAAAGTATACAGCAG
The DNA here is from genome assembly GCA_964017125.1 of Flabesymbios commensalis. Lineage (NCBI taxonomy): Eukaryota > Metazoa > Annelida > Polychaeta > Terebellida > Flabelligeridae > Flabesymbios > Flabesymbios commensalis. The sequence goes on along the minus strand of OZ024907.1, from coordinate 35,663,176 downwards.
ACCCATTGTTGGATTACTGTTGGGAAAGCGTCGTTGACGATTGACCAGCATTGAACCAGCAATGGGCTGCTGCGCTGGCCCAACATTGAACCGGAATTGGGTGTGTAAGCGTACATCCTCTGTACGAGGTACTCCGTAGCAACGCGCTGAATGGATGTTGGCCAGCACCAGCGATGGTGGTGGAAGGGATACACGTTGAAGATATGTTTTAACTTGTCTCCTTAGTTCTTTCCTTAATTATATCCTGGACATTTTGGATTCTGGCCCATGATGAAGACCAACACAGTTTTGTTTACAAAATATTTAGTTGATTTTTGTCTATGGCACTCAAAGAGACTAAAGCCGGGCCTCGGACTTCGGGAATTCCTGTTCTAGTTTACAATCGGAATAATTTAGATTTTCTTTCCAAGCTGCCTCCACAAATTTTGACAGAGCTTTCCAAGAATGTATAACTAATATGTAAATGTGTCAGCATTATTAATACCCCCAAAAAAAGATTGTTTTCACCACAGTCACAGATTGAAAAAGCGTTGTTCTAAAATTGTCATATAGGGAACATATAAATACAAAATGTCGTTTTCGGTTTCAGGTATGTTACACAAATTACACCAACGTTCTTCAACTCGTAAACTTCAAATTATTTTTATTACAGGATCTCGTATTCTTTTATATCGTCCAGTTTATAAAGCTATTGGTAAAATTCCTGTGATCAATTGATTTATTAAACTACTCCAATAATACTCCAAAAACACAGTCTAATTTTCGTGAGAATTATATATGTTTAATGCATTGATATGTTTATGACTTGACACGAACTTTTAACATTTATTAGTCAATGAGTCTGTTACAATATTTTATTAACCAATTATTTTATTAATCCATTATGTTGTTAAAATATTTTACAAATCTCAAAGTAAAGTTTTTCGCAATCTCCCCAAAGCTAAACCTGTGTTACCAACGCTAACTTCGCACCATTCCCATTGCATAGCAATGTTACGTCACCTTGCCGCCCCCTGTTTAATTCTTAGTGCACCACATGTGATTTAAAAAAAAATTATTTTCCGGTTTGGAGAGGGTTAAGTAGTATTGTTTTGAGTGTAATTCATTCGGGACCAAATAATTATTACGGTATAGACAGGATTCCGATTTGTGCAGGGTCAGGTATGTACAGGTTGCACTGTAGATTGCTTAACGTGGTTATAAACAAGTGGTAGAGTTTTAAATGTGATATATCTACGTAATTTGGGTCTATTGTGCATATCAGTCAACCACGCAGGTTATTTCCATTAGCTTGAATAATTACTGCACCAGTTGTTTGTAGGCCTATTTGTTATTGATAGATCAATATATCAATACATGTCTGGTTATACTAGTATTAGGTGGTTACATTATTCCATTCCAGAATCTAAAAGTATTTAAATAATGTCGATATTTGACAGTAATCCAGCACATTTCTCCATATAAGGCAAGCAAATGTGTAAATTAATTTTCATGCACTTAAGTACACATTTCAGTGTTATCAAAGCCCCTATTGTTTATGCCTATTCTTGCACTGGTTCCACAAGTGAATTGTATAATTGACAATATGTGTTTTTAGTTGATCAAATTTCAGAAAACTCCAAAAGATACCTGCACACTCTAAGGGTTGTGTGTGTGCATAAATAAATAAATCCAACTATGGGTTACCGAGTTCTCCTTCGGAAACGAAATGCGGACAAAAATGAAATGAATCGGGCTTTAGGCCACCTTTGTGCACATATAGGCTAAACTGGGCCAGGAGAACCTCCTGAGGATGGTGAGATGATTGAGATGACACTGTCCTCCAGACACAGGATTCGAAATTCGAGCCCTGGCGGTCTGAGGCCGAGCACGCTACCTCTCGGTCACGGAGGCTCCCCACAATACTGACTTTCACACGTGGATGGGGAAGAAACATTTTTAGTTTCTTTCAAACCGCCGAGACCGGGAACCGAACCCCGAACTCTGGCGTGAAAGGCAGCGGTGCTAACCACTACCCTAGGGCCCCCGCCCACGAACTGCGGACAGACGGACGGCTGGACATCCGAGGCGACGCCATTAGCTCCCCCCCCCACCCCAATTTTGTCGGGCGGAGTATAGCAAAAGGAGACATACTGTAAACGAGACAAGCCCCACTCTCCCCAGAACTCCCCCCAGGGCATTCAGTTTAATTACCATGTATGAAACAGCAATATGAGTGATGCAATATGAGTGATGTGATGTGCGTGTGCAATATGAATGTAACCTCACCATAGGTTTCCGAGATATCCTCCGGAAACGAAATTGTTAGTGTCCAAGCTATTTCGGCTCAGAGATATAGGTCAAAACGTAGGTCAAAGGTCATAGAGACCAATGCGAACATCCACATCAACTTAGTGATGTGCGTGTGGAATATGAATGTAATCTGGTATGGGTTAGTGCGATATCATCCGGAAACGAAATTGTTAGTATCTATGCCATTTTTCCTTAGGGATGTAGGTAAAAGAGTAGGTCAAAGGTCATGACACACGCCCCATAAGTGGTGTGTGTGTGTGCAACCTGAAAATGATTCCCTCATAGGTTGTCTTTTAAAACCTGAAACATACTTGCTTTTATTTCACAAAGTTAATTGACATAGACTAATATAACAAATATTTGTTATTGAAAATGGCTCTATTGCAGAGAAAATGACGATTTTCTCTGAACATTTCCATACATTAATGTATATTTTCCCTTTATCAAACCATCGCTGAAGTATCAGAAACAAATAAATTTACGTTTCAGTTGCAATAATATATCCACACCAGCACAAACTATATAAGCCCATATTTAAGTTTTTTCAAAAAAAATTTATCCTTGATTGACCTTGATTGACCTTGATTAATCTTGAATGACATTGAATAACCTTAAAATATTAAATATCTATACATTTCACACATGTATGAACTGGCATGCTTAGAAAGCCCACGGCCAAATTAATTAAAAAGAATAAATTCATACATTTTAATCGGATCAGAAGTTAGTCCCATACGTGACCCATTGCATTCTGGGCCAGCCAGATCAATTTCCTGGGCTGTTAACTAATTGTTCTAGGCCTAGACTTGCTCTTTGAAGCATCGTGCTGCTTGCATTGCTGATTATGAACTGCAACTTTGCCATTGCCTGAAATGAACTGACACTCACACACACAGTGTTACTGAAAATGTCTTCACTGACTTCACACATTTCAGTGACAAAGCCTCAAGGTAGGCCTATAAAGAATCATTTCACTGCATTAATTTTAAATTGAAGTTCAGCCTTTAACATTATGAGTATCAGTAGACTATCATAAGCTAACCAAAGGCCTACAGAAAGTCACTCTAGGATAGTCCATGTAGTCTAACGTACGCCTACTGAGGCTAGTCTACTTGTTTTAAGTTTGCCTTTCTTATGTGAGACAAGACAAATAGTCTAATGTGTGCCTGAGAACTTGAATGTTTGCCCTCTTGTGAATACTCTTGTCACTTGACTTGGAAACCTTAGCAACGAGGGACTGTTGCGCATGGGCAGTAGGTATGAAAGTGACAGGAACTAAATTCTGACACACTTTTTTCTCACGGAACACTGTGTGGGAAAATTGACCTTTGACCCGTGCCCATGTTGCCATAAGGCCCCTGGGCGCTTCGCGCCCAGGGCCGTGGGCTATAAAAAATATTTCTGTAGCCATTAAACATTTTAAGATATGTAGCCGCTCAAAGTAATTATTAATGTGTATTTTGTTGAAAAATGCCTCATATTTCGATAATATAACCAATATTTAAGCATGTGTTGCCATGACAACGGTTATGACAGAAATAGGGATTTTGCGACAAATAAAATATAAGTTACCTACATGAACTAAAAGGAAATGATCAAATCTGTGGCCCTTCTTATTGTGGAAAAAAACTTTTGTAAGTTTTAAAGTCCATTTTATTTGGTCACATGTCCTCTTTTATAGTTATATCACGACAGGCATGAACTTTGACCTCCTCTGACCCTAAAATATATATTTTAGAATTTAAAATTCTATTTGTAAGTACGCTTAAACGCTTTTATCATGTATGCAAATTATTGTTGGTTTTGACCAGTTGGTATTTTTTCGAGGACCCTAAAAGTTGAATGTGCATTCCAAGTCATTCACCATAAGCCGCCACATTTCTTTCACAGTGTGTTAATATAGGGCTGATTCAGGGCCCGTTGCCATGATGACGCCCCGGGCTGCCAACTATACATCCGCCAGAAATGAACCCCCCAGGGTCTTAACTTTACAATATATCAAATTCAGCCTAAAGTATATCTCGGTAAACGAAACGGAAAAATACGGCCTTTTTTGTCCATTGGCCGCCAGACTATAATAACCTCTAACTTTTATATTACATATAGTTTTAGGGAAAAATCCAAGATGGCCGCCAATTATACAGCAAGTACTTTAACCATTTTTCTAAATGTCGTAGGTAGTTATTTTTAACGCCTAAATAGTTTTCTGATACAAAAAAATTACACAGCATCAAAAAACTCAGCTTCCATGTTACATGTAGTTACGGGGAATGCAAAAAATATCATTATTTAAAAACAACACTATGAGGAAATTGCACAAAAATAGCATTTGTTACTTTCATCACTGTAGCTACATAGGCTTGCTGTGTATATCTCAGATTTGCATGAATGCCATCATCTTGCATAATGATAATGCTAGGATAGTCACTCTAATCAATATATTAATCATATATTTGTGCAGCTTCGGCATTGATGTAGCGACTCCTTGATAGGACGCCATTGGCAACTTTCTCGTGGTCCTAATTCACACTTAATCAAACTAAATGTGATAGTTCTTCAGGTTGAACAGGAAGCTTTTACACGAGAACTAGTGCATTGGCCATCAATGAAGCTCCAACCACAATTTCATAGATGTTTATAATATTGTTATATGGCCAGAGCTGTATGTATTGCTAAACAGGCCTAAGATACAACGGAAACAATACAGTAGAACCTCGCTAAACGGACCACCCAAGGGACATAGCAAAAGTGGTCCCATTAGCGAGGTGGTCCCCTGAGTGCAATTGTACATTATACCTTATATTAATTATATGAAAATTTCCATGCTCTAAGTACAGTATATGTGTACTATTAACTACGTGTATAAGAGATAAAACAAACATATACAATAATAAATATCTTTATTCAATTTGCACTAAAACTAATTAATAAAATAAAAACATTTATTTTACATTCATTGAAGTTTGCCGCAGTTTGTATTCTGCCTCTTAAAGCAGCAACACGCAAACTATCTTGAGCAGTCATCAACTTTTCAACGGTATCAGATAGCCTTTTTTCAGAACAAAACTCTGGAATAGAATCTATCCATTCTGGGGCATCTAAAATGTTTAAGTCGTAGAAGACAGATCTTGTTATTCATCATAGTCTTCATCTAATCTGCTAATTGTCGCTGACTTGCATATATGAGATTTATTTTTTTCTTTGAGCGTAAGCTTATTACGTCTAGCTTTTGCCATATTGATGCACAACGTTGAATGACTTACTAAATTCAGATTCCCTTTTTATATCTCGTAAGCTGTTGTTCTGTTTATTCTGTTAGAAATCGATCAGAAAAGAGCATTAAAACGCTAAACAAGCTATTAAATGTCACTGGGAGCAGTTCAATACTGTATTATGACGTGTGATGTTGACCCAATGTTGGTTCATTGTTGGTAAACCGTCTGAGATGCCGGCCCAGCATTAAACCAACACTGGTTCAATGTCTCGTTTCTGCTGGGTTATCCCTTTAATCGATCAGAGCAGACCCTGCGAACGCTATGGCCTTGTTAATGTGGCGTATTACATGATAAATCACACGCATAATTGCCGTCTCTAAGTTACGAATACGAATCAGTTTATTTCTTAGGCCATGCACAGATCAGTAATACCATTGATATAAAATGATTATTACAACCCCGAGACTTAATAACTAGTACAGATACAGAATTATCATTAGATGTGAGTCTATGAGTGCACCAAAAATATATAACGTTGATATGTTGACCTCCGAGGGTCAAATTCCCCGCGGAGGAGGCTCTAGTGTTGCTAATTCTGATTAATCCAGATAATCATATTATAATTTTATTTAGTAGCTAATTTTGATTTAATTTTCTAAAATAGTTACAAGAAGATCGGTATACAATAAATTATCTTGCAAAGATACTGAATACAAAGATTATCGTTATGAGCCTTACTTTAATAAAAGCTACCAAAATTAACAGGAAATAAGATTAATTCTGAGCAATCAGACGGTTGTCGCTTGAGTTCAAGCAAGCGTAAAGGCGCCACGTCCACCATATAGGGCCCATGGCAATTTTACTGCCCCACCAAGAGTGTCAAATAAACATCACGGTGCAGGGCGTTCAGCTCACAAGGACCATATAGGTTACAAGGTCTTATCCAGATAATCATTATTTGTCTTTTGTGGGCATCCAAGCGTGGAGGCGCGACTTTCACCATAGGTGTGAGTGCTCTGTCAGTGATCCAAGAGGCTCGAAAAATTGACCCTTGATGTCCCAGGTGGTCCGCTTAGCGAGGTTCGAGACTGGTTTTGTGCCAAAAAAGTGGTCCGAGTCCCGAATAGCGGGGGTGGTCCGCTAAGGGTTAATCCTTAAGCATTACGTCAATGGGAAAAACTTTGGGACTGAACAAAAGTGGTCCGAGACGCGAGGTGGTCCGCTTATTGAGGTGGTCCGGAAGCGAGGTTATTAGTCCGTGATACAGACCAACAGTTAGTACCACTCGGAGGTACCAAACGAAAATTTCACACCTTCTTAGACATGCCTGGGGCATGTCAAAAATGTATGATGGACATCTGAAAGGAGTAGCTTTTTTAAAATATAGCGATTTCCCCCTTGTTAAGTATATGAAAAATCTACAATAAAGAGTGTTTGGACACAGCTTTATGCCTCGTCAGCCTACCTGCGACCAGACCAGGATTTTCCATCCGTCTATCTGCCTGTCTGCCCGCTCATTGTTCGTCCGTCCGTCCACCGTCAATCCGTCCGTCTGTCTGTCCGTCCGAGCAAAATAGTTACGTTTGCAGTGGTCGCATGTATGCTGACGAGTACTGGTGCGTCAGTGTGATACAAACAATCAGATCGTGAGTTCATGGCCAGGATTTAATATTCTAACAAGAAGCAACATCAGTGTTTCAAACGACACTGTGAGCTACCTTCCAGCAGTCCATGGACCTGCTACTAACATGTCTACCGTGTATGAGCTACTGTGTTCTAGGTCTGATCAGGGCCTCAAGAGAGGGCAATTGGCAGCTGCATCTGAACGCCATTCACTGTATGATCCCTTGGTGCTTTGCATATGATCGACAAAACCATGCACGTTATCTTCCAATCTACTATGATCAAATGACAAGCCTACCTAAAGATCACCCATTTTCATATGAACACCTTAAGCAGGGAGGGCCATCAGTTCAGAGGTGAGAGCACAACCCTTTTGGGAAAGTTCCTATTGATTAAACATTATTGAAGGGCCTGTGAACAAGGACACACAGACCCCTGGCGGACCTAAAGGCTTTATCTTGAAACCTCCAACGCTAACAAAATACTACATAAATGAAGAATACCGCAGCACATGTCTGAGACAACTTCGTAGCATTATCGACCAGCAGCAAAGTCAACCAACTGGCATTTAAAAAGATGAGTCAGATGTTTAGATTGTCATTGATTTATTAGAAAACAGCTGGACAAATCCTTTCTCTGAGACACCAGGTGATCTTGCCGGACTTGCAACTGGTAGAGCGGCCCCGAATGATGTGACGCGTGATCTTCTAGATGCTTCTAGATTGATGAAAATTCCAGTCTGAACGCATTGAAGCTAACCCTCATCAGTTTGATGACCGACTACCTAAGCTCAAGTTAAAACATTTAGTCATCTTAAGCACCAAGTTAAATCTGTTCACAAATACAAAGATACTTTTTAAAATGCTGATCACAAACTATTTGGATAAATGGCTATGATTGCCAATGCAATCCAATTAGATATCCGTGAAGTTTTGCAGCACCCACTGGGTCTTATACCATAGTCTCTAGCCAACTATGATGGTAGGGCCTACTATGAAGAAAACTAGCAAGACTGTATTAGCCAAAAGACTTGAAGAAAAGGTGTCTGCAACATAATCCGTCTTAGTGCCATCACTGACCATCATTGATGGAATGTCACTAATACACAAACTACCTGGTGAGAATCGTACATTTTCTGAAGTGTGTCATCAGAGACTGAGCAGAGGCTCCAGTGATGTTGTACAATTTACTCAAATATTGCCTGCCCACAGAATAAAAAACTCGATACGAATTTTGACCTCACAATTTAGCAAAAAACAACTTATCAAATTCATTGCTGCTGACTGGAAGCCGTCACGCATACGAGAACGATTGGGCTCGAAAGTTTTAGAGTTAGAATGTAATGAAAAGTGTTTCAGAATCACGCACAAATCCGCAGTAGAGGTTGAAGAGTAGGAAACCTCTCAAGAAGAAGCAGACACTCGCATTCTCTTGCATGCCAAGAGTGTACAAGAAATTCCAAGATGTTTTTGCCAGATTTGGTCATCAATGGACTGTTCCAGGCGATTTTTTTGACATACTACAATAATTCACTTGCTGTGTCTACTCCTTATCGTCTACAACCTTTGATGTAAATGATCCACGTTTCGAGTTATTTAGAGCCAAGAAAGGAGCTGTAGCTTCTGGAGAGCTCCCACCCTGCAGTGACTGCCTCCAGCTGTCTTCGTGACAAAAAAGCCAACTACCATAACTACCAAGCAGCAATATGGCAACACTGTTTGGAAAAATTACCTCGGGTAACAAACCCTGCAGACGGGCATGGTTGGTCAGTAGACAATGGCGACTTGACAGTGCAATGGTTGAGTGGCTCTCCAGCTTCAGATATGGTCCTCAATTGTATGTCCTGTAACTGCAAACGGGATTGCCAAGGGTCATCCTGCCAATATGTAAGCAATGAACTGAAATGTACAGATACATGCTTTCTGAAAGGCTGTTCCAATATTCAAGAAGACAAAGATTGTGTCGTTAAAATAATCATAGGCTGGTGTAATTTGTCTATATAATAACTAGTCTTTAAATAATTACTCATTAAAATGTATATTCCCCTAGGCAAACCGTCGTCTGTAGCTAGTCATGTGTTGCTTGTCATTTGCAGTTTTAAGTCAGTCATCGCTTGTATAAAATATATATCTCTGTTGCAATTATTGAAGTACAGTTAGGTAATGTTTTTTAAATGACTTGTCAGCTTTTTTTATAATATAACTAATATATAATCATGTAAGGATATATTCATATGGCTTGTAATACTTGTCTCCATGACCACATTATTTAGTAAACTTTACTCTATCTGCATAAAACATACAAACATTTTTTTGGTTTGATTCTGGTCAAACAGTGTCATGTCACTTGAAGCCAGTCATTTATCATTAGTATGTGATATTATCTGTTCCAAACCAAGTTATAATAGTTCTTGTGTTTACTTAATTATACCAGTTACATTTTTTAGTACATTACTAAAATATCATCACATAATTGTAAACGTGTCTTAATAACTACCTTATTCAGTGAAGTTAACAATATAAGCATTTGTGCATAAATGACACACATACATTTCCCATAGTGTCTATAATGACCGTGTTGTTGTAGTATCTAACTGTGTATACCCAGAAAGCATGACACATCGACCCAATGTTGGCCCACCGTCTATGACGTCGGCCCAACAGTGTGTGGATGTGTCGTGTTTGCTGGGTATGATAAATATTATCTGGAATAATTATTCATCAAGATATTGCTTATTTCCTAGTTAAATCGTATAATTTTGATTGATACGTCGGGATTTTATTTTTCAGTGCTCAAAGGGTTATTTTCGCATATTAAAATAAAGTTGTTTTTTGTGTGTATTCTCAGTTGCGACTGCATGCATTTCTGCTCTGACATATTTTTAAAAATATAATCATGTGATCGGCTTGTAAAATGTGTCTTAATAACTGCCTTATTCAGTTTGCAGTAAGCTAAGCCTTTGTGTATAAATGGCATTCATACATTTTTTTTGGTTTGATGTCATAATGTTTATAGTGACTGTTGTTGTAGGACGTAACTGTGTATATGATGAATATAATCTCGACTGATTTTTCATTAAAATTTTGCTTATTTTCCTAGTCAAATCGTCCCATGTCGCTTGATTCGTCTGTTTTTTTTTTATTTTCGGTGCTTAAAGGGTTATTTTCACATATTATAATTGAGTTAAATTTAATCGAAGTATGTTTTTGTGTTCTCAGTCACCATTGCATGAATTTCGACATTGATATGCCCCCACAGGCATCTTAATACTCATCACTTACATGACATAATGGTAGAATTTCAGCGAGAAAATCATAAAAATAATACTATAGTACATATAAACAAAGTTATTTTTCTAACCTTAAGCTACTACTTACAGAGGTCCATCATAACATTTTATACTCCTCAGATGTATGACCAAACGAAAAGCAAACAATTTTTTGGTACCTCCATTTGGTACCAATACCCAATTTTTTGCTATCTAAACCACGGACTATATACTGTATATCCACTTTTTGTGGCAGGGGTTATTGACGAAGATGATACATTGAAATACTCCAAATGGCTTAAGTTCTAGTTCTGGATGTTTATGAATTAATTTAAATGTCTTTCTTTTAGAATTGATGTGCTGGTGGAAGCCATTGAGCCGGTTGAACGGTACGGTAAATATCACCAGTTCTAGGTTTACACAGCTAGGCATTGCTATGATGAGAACGTTTCGAGAGCAGAATGAGCAAGTTTACATCAGTTCCTACGACTACCACATTGTCAGTATCTGACAGTTTCATTGCCGTAATAACATTTAGCGTCCCATCATGTACCTCATTATTTTTCACACTTAAATACCAGTGTTTATTGAATAGTTGAATGGCATTGTTCTTTACCGTAAGTTGTGAATTTGAACATTGAACTGAAACTGTATTGCCCTCCTCCCTGATTCTGTACTTTATATGTTATATTTTTATCTGAGATAACATCGCAGTGTACATGGAAATGTTTTTGATGTAGGATACGTGTGTCTTGCATAGATTATTAGATGATCAATGCTTATCACAAAAGAATATAATAGATTTAAGTAATAAATATGTATGAATGTAAATTACCCTTTCAAGCCTGAGTTTACCATTGTCATCTTTATCCACTACAAGCCGCCAATTGCTGTCGGCTTGCAGTGGATTAAGGTGATTTGAAGTGGGTGAAAAATTAAAGAAAATTGCCATGCATTGGTAAACCAGTTTCATGGAATTTCTAATTCTAAACCCCCTATTTGTCATGGTTGTTGAAAAATTAAGTCCGTTTTCAGGGATGTAAAATGATGCTTTAATGCATCGTTAAGGCCTGAAGGGTTATTCTACTATGTCTGGAGAAGACATATAGTTATTAGAAACACTTTTCATTACATTCTAACTCTAAAACTTTCGAGCCCAATCGTTCTCGTATGCGTGACGGCTTCCAGTCAGCAGCAATGAATATGATAAGTTGTTTTTTGCTTAATTGTGAGGTCAAAATTCGTATCGAGTTTTTTATTCTGTGGGCAGGCAATATTTGAGTAAATTGTACAACATCACTGGAGCCTCTGCTCAGTCTCTGATGAAAAAACATTACCTAACTGTACTTCAATAATTGCAACAGAGATATATATTTTATACAAGCGATGACTGACTTAAAACTGCAAATGACAAGCAACACATGACTAGCTACAGACGACGGTTTGCCTAGGGGAATATACATTTTAATGAGTAATTATTTAAAGACTAGTTATTATATAGACAAATTACACCAGCCTATGATTATTTTAACGACACAATCTTTGTCTTCTTAAATATTGGAACAGCCTTTCAGAAAGCATGCATCTGTACATTTCAGTTCATTGCTTACATATTGGCAGGATGACCCTTGGCAATCCCGTTTGCAGTTACAGGACATACAATTGAGGACCATATCTGGAGCTGGAGAGCCACTCATCCAATGCACTGTCAAGTCGCCATTGTCTACTGACCAACCATGCCCGTCTGCAGGGTTTGTTACCCGAGGTAACTTTTCCAAACAGTGTTGCCATATTGCTGCTTGGTAGTTATGGTAGTTGGTTCTTTTGTCACGAAGACAGCTGGAGGCAGTCACTGCAGGGTGGGAGCTCTCCAGAAGCTACAGCTCCTTTCTTGGCTGTAAATAACTCAAAACGTGGATCATTTACATCACAGGTTGTAGACGATAAGGAGTAAAGACGGCAAGTGAATTATTGTAGTATGTCAAAAAAATCGCCTGGAACAGTCCATTGATGACCAAATCTGGCAAAAACATCTTGGAATTTCTTGTACACTCTTGGCATGCAAGATAATGCGAGTGTCTGCTTCTTCTTGAGAGGTTTCCTACTCTTCAACCTCTACTGTGGATTTGTGCGTGATTCTGAAACACTTTTCATTACATTCTAACTCTAAAACTTTCGAGCCCAATCGTTCTCGTATGCGTGACGGCTTCCAGTCAGCAGCAATGAATTTGATAAGTTGTTTTTTGCTTAATTGTGAGGTCAAAATTCGTATCGAGTTTTTTACTCTGTGGGCAGGCAATATTTGAGTAAATTGTACAACATCACTGAAGCCTCTGCTCAGTCTCTGATGACACACTTCAGAAAATGTACGATTCTCACCAGGTAGTTTGTAATAACCCAGCCAAGCAACCAACCAGTCATCAATAATGCTAGTTTTCAATATAAATGTACGAACTACGAGCCATCGTGATTTTTTTTCAAGATCATATCCATATCATATCCAGATCATATATTACCAACTAATAGTCGAACGTATATACTAATGTTCCAGAGACGCAACATTTGATCTAAATGGATTTTACTCTCAGTTGTGCAATTTGTTTGCGTATAATTTTTTCACATTTTAATTTTCATGGTTATTTTTCTCTTTCAAACTATTTATTAAATTACCGATTTTTTTGAAAAACTCGTATGGACTCCGTCAGCATTTTTTAAGTATCCTTGAGTAGGCCTAATTATTTTATGCACAACTCTTTATATTGCTTTATCAATAGCTGGACAACAAACGTTTCAATCAAAATAATATAGTCCATACCCCCTCTCCACATGCCCAGATATCAAATGCAGCGTCCCCTAGAATTGTTCAATGCCCAATGAACAAATTGTGACTAATGGGCCTTCTGACCAACGGGCCTTTTGACTAAAAGGCCTTCTTACTAGCGGGCCTTCTGACTAAAAGGGTGTCGCCGTTCACCCTAACCCCACATCATGACACATAATTATTTTCATCAACGGTTTGCACCGTTTTTAACATATTACAGTCACTTAATGTATCATTAATTTTGCAGAAATTGAACAAACTACTATTTTACCCCAATCTGTAAAGGGTTCTTAAGTAGGTTTTGTACAGGCTTTGGCATTTATTTATTGTTTATTCTGACGCACTATATATCCGAGAATATCATGCCATTGAGATTTTTCATGCACAGATTATGCTAATTAAATCTGTAATTAGCAGCAATAGGCTCTACCACCAACCACCTTGTCTGTGCCATTGTCTTTGTGCGTGTACTCGGTATGCTAATTAATAACTAATTTTGGCCTCAATTAAGGGGCTATATCATTAATTGGTACATGCTGAGGCACCTAAAATTGTCTTCTTGGGATCCTGACGGTCTGTTCCACATATGATATACTTCATATCTTTTGTACTCGCTGTGCTAAATAAAAGTTAGCTGAAAATGGCGAAAAAAACTGGGGGATCCATGGTTGCATCGTGTTATCCATGGTTGCATCGTGTAGTAACGATTCGTGCTATAACGGTTAATTACTGACACTCTATTTACTTTATTCAAACACACATTTTAGCGCTGAAATAGTTTAATATTCAGCGTTTGCAAGTAGACCCTATCGACTTCCGTCATCAGTCACGTGTTGTGCCAACACCCTTTATGAGTGTTATTGGAGTCGATCACATAGCTTTAGTGCTACTCATTGTCTTCCTGGGGTCCTGGATCTTCGGATCTCTTCTTGGGGCAGTGTCATCACCTTTCTGAGTTGTTGCCGCTAGGCCTACACCTAATTTACTAACCCCCTAAACCGCTAAGCGCGACGGCGCTTTGATCCGTTTATTAGCCGTTTAAACATCAAGATTTCTAAATTACTTAGTCTTAAATTACAAATTAAACAAATACGAGTAGTTTTCTCTCACTTAAAGTTGTGGGTCAAGGTAGTGAGACACAACTCTTAAGTGTGTGAAAATTTAAATTATTTAATTCAGCGGTTTGAGGGTTAATATATTAGTCATCATCAACAAATTTTCTACAATATTTGCTGTACAAAATAAATTTGTAGGCCTATTAATATTTGTCATATATTTGTACATTTTTTGTTATTTTTTTGCTGTTCATTTTAATGGCACATTTCGTTGGAATCAGCAACATTTCATCTATATGGTTTTAGTAGCTCGTTCTCTGCCATACTTCATTTAAATTGTATTGGTAAGCAATAGGCCTATATGTTTTGGATCATGGGATGGCGAGCCTTGACTCTGTTCTAATAACGCTGAATACTAAATTAAATCTTGAAACTAATGCAGCGATACACAGCTCGCAATTTGACAGTGTGGGCCGTGATGGGCATTTATTGGCGGCACCACCAACAGTAAATACGCCATATAAATAATTTTCTCCCTGCTTGGAAAAATAGGCGTCTTACATTGGGAACTGAAATTTAAAAAGATTCACTGGTAATGACTTGGTAGTTAATTCCACGGAAAATATATTATATATTTTTTATATGGTTAATTCAGCAGGCGATCTGTTATTATTTAGCCGGGGCCTAGAACTTGTCTTGAAAAATCTTATGGCCCACTCAAATTAACTTGTTGCGTCAAAAACATGCACAGATAAAATGATGTCGGGCCATTTTTAATTTTTTTGTGGGAATCCGGCAAGTACTCTTTATAAGTAAGGCACTGCGTATTCTCCACATGTAATTAAGTAGCTAAGCGTGTGTTTTGACAGAGTGTTCAATGCTCAAAAGATGGTGTCGGCAAGAGCTCATTAGGACACGAAATCGTCATGCATTCACTCAAAATGCCTGGTTGTAAAACTATAATATGATGATATAGCCCAGGAACGTTAAATTAATGACAATTATATTTTTAAAAAATGTAGGGCCTATATTACCATACTTTGTCCCTTTTTCATGACAGATGGTCGTAATGAAAGGGTTAACTTAACTACATGAACAGGCATTGCAATAAAAATTGTTATTCGGTCATATTTCAGGCCAGAAGTGTATAAATTATATCAATTTTCATTGCCTTCAATCGCTAAGTCTAAAAATCATTTTATAATAATACGAAATTTGACATTTTTTGGGATAACCCCCCCCCCCCCTCGCGACAGAGTGACACCGGCGAGAACACTTCTCACAGCAAATACGAAACACTGACCCAATGTTGTTCTACTATTGGCCTGACATCTTCGACGTCGGCACGACATAAAAACAACATTGGGTCAATGCCTAGAGTTAACTGGGTTTGGTTACAGCCAATCAGCAAACTCCAGACGCTGACACAATGTTAGCCTAATGGTGGCCCGCCGTCTACAACACTTTGCCAGCATTATCCCAACATTGGTCCACCAATATATAGGCCTTAATGCGATAAACATTCATCCAATGCTAGCTTAATGCTGGCCCATTGTCTACGGCAATGGCTCAGCAGTTAAACAGCATTGGCTAAACGTCTTGTTTTTGCAACTCGATACACTGACACAATGTTGGTCCAAAGTTGGAACAGTGTCATAAATGATGGCACAACATTAACCCAACATTGGATCATGTTGACTGCCTAGAACCAGCATGACATAGAACGCTCACAGCAAAACCAAGTATCTGCTTATTTCACAAGTGTGCAGATACTGTCTATTGAAAGTGCTGTTACAAACAAGAAGGAGGCAGTGACATCAGCGTAAAGGAAGTATATACTTGCTTTACAAGTGAGCAAATACGGCCTTTTGGCAGCGCTATGGCAGCAAGTGCCAGTTAAAAAGCAGTAAATATCTAGTTTACCAGGGAGCCGATAATGCCTTTTGACTTTGCACAGGCAGAACAGATGTTAAACGGAAGTTAACGACAGACGTTTTCTCTGAAAGTCAGACTAAAAACTTGATAAATATATGAATATTTAAAAGTGCAAAAGCTCTGAAGTTCGAAGTCTAAAATTGAAGTTCAGAATGGCTGCCAAAAAACTCATACGCGAAATTCGAATCAATCTGTCATAGTAAAAATAACCCAACAAAATTCGAAATGGCGGCCACAAAAACTTATAGAACCTTGCCCAAATATTATTGTTACTTGAAAAGTCACAATTCATGTCTAGTTTGTACTTGTTATAAGAAACTCTTGTCTTTAAGTATTATTTTGACATAGGCAACGTCTATCTTCTTGAATTTTTTTTTTTAATTCTGGTAACACATATACATGGAAATCATGATTTAGGCTTAGGCTATATCATCGTAAATTTATATTATCTCTCTCCACCCTACATTTAAAAGAGATATACGTACCAGATAAGTGTGTATTTCGGAATGTTCATACAATTTCGGACAACCATATGACATTATTTATTGAGATTGACCATAAAACTGCTCGCTGAGGGTCGAGATGAATTGGGTCCGGTGTTGATTTGTTTTTTTCTTTGAAAGGGTCAACACTGAGGAAAATACCTTCCTTTTTGTCACTACACCAGCCACGACCACCCATTAATATTGCCTGTGTATTTTGAGGATGTTCACAATGTCGTTGTTGTGTTGACCCTTCCTGTTTCAAAATGTGAGGCCCGTTAGGAAAGCAGTGATTTTCCGATGACGTTGTAAATAAGCTCGCAATGTCTTCGACGATGTGATACATCTGAGACCTTACATACTTATTTTAATTCGAGTTAAGAACTTTTTGTCATAGATTACGGCTAGTAAATTGTAAATAGAAGGAAATTATAAAATTGGTGACTCATGTCCCTTTTCCTGTAAAATATGACAAGTCCATTATAAAACGGCCGATCTAAAAGACAAAAATGTAATGACCGACATTTTGTCATAATCCGTTTTTTTAAACCTGATTACGTTGCTATTAACGGATGTTTCTAAAAGTTGTAATCTATCGGAATGTTGCCTTCAGTCATTCAGACACCCAAAATGATATAATGGGCCTTTAATTCCACTTAAAAGTCACTTGCCTAACTGCAAAGGTTTATGTTTAATAAACCGTGGGCCACCCGTGGGGACTTTAAACGGTGGTATTTTTTGAAGTCTCTGAATATGGTTTAATATTCTACAATATGCAAATGTGGCAGCCATCACCGAAAATCCCATTTCAAGCAATATCTGAGAAATTAATAACTCAGAATCCCCAAAATGGTGTCTACCCTATGGTTTTCGTGGTCAAGGATTGCAATTAAATATAGCTAATTGGGGTCAGAATAATAAATTAGCAAAAAATATGCAAATTAAGCAGCCATTACCGAAACATTAGTTTCAAGCAGTATCTCAGAAACTAATCAGGTATAGGTCGTAGCCTAATAAAAGAAATACCCATCAAATGCTAACAGTTGAAAAAAAATAAAAATTGCTGTATTACCTACATTTTACAAACCGGACGACGACAACAACGGACGACACTATATGCGACAACGGTATCTGAGTAAAAGTAGTGTTATAAAATTAAACCCAAACATGTAATGGCTGGCTATATGGGGACTACTATTTGTTTTATAGTAATAGAACCATAAAGACGATCAAACATTATCCATTTTACAGTGTCATCAAGCAACTGATAAGCCACAATATATCGAGACCTCGCAGGGTCTCACCGCACAGTTCTCTCCATAACTTCTCCTTTTCTTTAACTCAAGTCTCATAAATCTTTGATTGCAATTATTTATAATGTTTAAGGAGTAAACTATTAATTTTAATCAATTGAAATAAAATATAATTATTTAAAAATTACACAAAAGTATTTTCACTTCACCAATCATCTTGAACTTTTCCATATACAGTTCACTGAATAATATATATTCCGGCTAAACATCAAAAATGATTAAAACAAGTAACGTTTAACAAAGTCTTTAAATTTTGCTGGCGGGCTACTATGTCTGTTCGATCTTCTTACTGGCTGCTCCAGCTGAATTTTCGGTCTTGTTACAGAATTTTCTTTGGGTACGGTAACTGGTATCACTGACTGGGTGTCAATGGGTTCACTAGCTATATCAACAGTCTGTTGTGCTGATGTTGAAGCCTCAGGTATTAAACACACAGGTGATTTCTGCTGTGTGGTGATAGAGTCCTGAGATGCTTTAACATCGATACCAGTATCATGCGCATCTGTCAAATTCACTCGATTCCTACTTAGTGTTCTGTCCTCGACATTGACAAGATAGCTTCTAGGGGCCACATTTTCCACTCCAGTTCCTTGCTTCCATTTGCTATGAGGTTGTTGTGGATAAACTTTCACTCTTGTTAGCTGACCCACAACAAGATCTGGTAAAGATCGTGCATTTCTATCATGATAGTACTTAGCGTATTTGCGCTTGCGAATAACATCTTTCACAACTCCTTCTTGTACTTTTGGAATATATAGCCCTTTATCATTATAAATTTTCGAGTCCTCCTAGACATGAGTCTCTCCACAGCTGAACTGGTAGAGCCTGGTGTTACCGAGTTTCTCCATTCCTATATTGCTTTCCACATACTTTTACCTTTTCGATTGGCTTTAATTTTTATGTTTTTCATAATTTTCACCGCTGACTCCGTTTTCCATTCGATTTATGATGGTGAGGGGTGGTTTTTATATGTCTTATTTCCCATTCTTGCATAAATTGCTCACATTCTTTTGAAGAATAGTTTGGGCCATTATCCGTTATTAAGGCAGCTGGACTTCCATGTATTGAAAACATGTGCTCAAGTTGTGTTATAAGTGTTTTAGAAGTCAAATTTGTCAAACATCCGAGTTCTATATAGTCTGAATACAATCATGTCAACGACAACGACATAATGTTTTCCACTTATTTCAAAACAATCACTGGCAACAGCTTGCCAAGGCAGTTTCGGTATCGGGTGTGTCATTAAAGGTTCCTTTGTCATTGCGATTTGATTTTCTTGACATATGTCACACTTTTCAACAGCATCTTCTAACTCTGAAGACATTTGTGGCCAATACGTCACCTCTTTAGCAGTATTATTAGTGTATTGTATTCCTAAATGTGATGCATGGGCTCTGACAATCATATCTTTCCTCATTGACTGGGGAATAATAATTCTAGTCCCTCTAAATGCTAGACCGTTTTGAGAGGTTAACTCTCTGTATGGCCAGTATTCACGAATACAGATAGGTAGAGATGTCTTACCATTCGGCCATCCCTCCAAGATAATATTCATCAAAGCTTGTAATGTTTGATCTGTGCTAGTTGCTGCACGAATGTTCTCTAGCCTATAGTCTGTCACAAATAAATCATTT
Organism: Flabesymbios commensalis; assembly: GCA_964017125.1. Classification (NCBI taxonomy): domain Eukaryota; kingdom Metazoa; phylum Annelida; class Polychaeta; order Terebellida; family Flabelligeridae; genus Flabesymbios; species Flabesymbios commensalis. Next base: position 35,643,538 of record OZ024907.1, on the reverse strand, counting down.
TCAAGATCAATTTGCTCGATTTCCTCACTAGTTAATATCTTTTTCAAATCTGAAAACATGATAATGAGAAGTTTTTTTTTGGTCATGTGATGGTCAAGGTAGTGAAGCTCGTGATAATGTGTCGCTTATAAACATTTGAGGACCAGGTTTGTATTCCACACTTAAATCATTTTTTTGTAATCTCAGTCTCATGCGTTGTAAGCGTTTTGGACATTTGAGTATTGGCTTCTTCAAAATTGTCATTAAAGGCTTATGATCAGATAACACCTTCACCTTCTCTTTACCAATTATATATTGGTCAAAATGTTCAGTTGCAAAAACAATAGCAAAACATTCCTTCTCTATCTGAGCATAGTTGCGCTCTGTTGCTGTGAGAGCATGAGAAGCAAACGCTATGGGCCGACCTTCTTGTGTTGTTACAGCTCCAAGACCAACACTTGAACTATCACATTCTATGATTACTGTTTTCTTAGCATCATAAACGCCAGTACAGGAGCTTCTGTCAACAGCCTTTTTATCTTCGCAAATGCATCATCGTGAATTTCGATCTATACAAATTCTGCGTCTTTATACGTTAATCTTCTTAGAGGTTCACAAACTGTACTAAGCTGTAGGATAAATTTAGCCAGATATGTCACCATTCCTATTAACTTTTGAATACCTTGTACATTTGTAGGCTTAGGCATATCTGTCAACGTTTTTATTTTATCAGGATCTGGTGAGAGACCTCTCTGGCTCAAAATATGTCCCATGTAACCAATGGATTTCAATTTAACCTTTAGCTTCTTTCTATTTAATTTCAAGTTTATTTCTCTGCATCTATCTAATAGAGCAATCAATGCAGCATCATGTGACAAAATAGCTTCTTCTTCAGTATCACCAGTACCATATACTATCATGTCATCTGCAATTATAGCTATGTTTGTTAATCCTGAAATTCTTCAGGGGACGATTTTCGACCAAAGGGCATACGTGTCCACCTGTATCGTTCAAACGGGGTCCAAAAAGTAGTTAGAAAACTCGATTCTTCATCTAAGCTCACCTGAAGGAAACCATCTTTTGCGTCAACAACTGAGAAAACGTTAGCATTTTTTAGCTTAGGAGCAATTTCTTCCATTACTCGTGTTGGATAATGATTGCGATTTATACCTTTATTAAGATTGATTGGATCCAGGCATATTCTTATTTTATTTGTTTTTTTAACCACAACCATATTACTTGGTGTGACAACTTTGGCTAAAATGCCAGATTTCTCTAATTCTGAAATTTTCTCTTTCAATTCCTCTTTGACTGGAATAGGTACACGTCTTGGACTATTTTGTATCGGGCTAACCGATTTGTTCATATTAATAGGATATTCATCGGGAAGTATTCCTAACCCAGAAAAAAACATCATCATACTTTTCTAAAACATCAGTCTCTTTTAATTCAACTTTTTTTTCATTTTGCACAGACGTGTGAACAACACACTCTTCAATAAACTTTATGAGCTTCAAAGATTGGCTTGCCTTAGCCGATAACAAAGATACTGATGCCTGCTCCAACACTTCAAATTTTACTCTTTTCACCAGTTGAGTTTCAGCTTTGCATCGTAGAATAATTGTAGCAATTGTTTTAATTATGCTATTATCATATAGTTTTATTCTTGTACTTGATTTTTTAAGGGTTGATTTGTTATTGTTTTATAGTCTTGCAGAGTAAGTGTGCTGCATGAGGCACCTGTATCCAGTTGAAATTTTATCGAAACATTATTTTCGTTTTCTGGATCATGGACCTGAATTTTTGCAAAAAAATGACTTTCACTTTGGAAATTTCAGCATTGTAGATGCTTTCTTCACTATCATAGTCATTGTTTTCTTCTACCTTGTGAATTTTCTTAACTTTAGCAGCTTTGTAATCTTTGTGACTTTTTGACTCTCTTACCCTTCCTTCTGCATACCTTAGCGAAATGATTTTTTTTGTTGCAAATAGCACACATTTTTCTAAATGCTGGACATTGTCCTCGATTATGGAAATTTCCAGAATATTTACACACATTTTTTTTTATCAAACTGCTTTGTTTTAGTATAATTTAATGATTCTGCTCTCAGTATGTATATTTTTCAACTGTTTGTTAGTTATCTCACTGGTCCGGCAGAGCTTTATCAAGGTCTAACTTAGATTCACGGGGAAGACGTGCCCTCGTTCGGTCATCACTAATTCCAAAATTATGTTATCATTTCATCTTTTAATGCACCAAATTCACAACTTGCAGACAGTGCTCTAAGTATGTTTAAAAAACTGTCAAAATTATCCTCAGAACTTTGGATACAAGAATCAAATACATATCGTTCATAGATTGTATTTCGTTTTGGTTCAAAATGATTTGTCAACTTGTCCAAAATCGTGCAAGGATCTTTACGTTCTGCGGCAGTCAACGGCAGATTTTTTAAAATCTGGTGACATTCTTTGCCTATTATGCAGCAGTCAACGAATTCCCCGACACCCCCCACCGCGGGGCTATGTGGGGGATTTTCTTTTTGGGTGTACCAAAAACACAAAAGTCCCAACAACCAGGGGCACATTCTATGTCAAAACCCCCTGATAACCCCCAGGTAAAGCCCCCACCCAACAGGGTGGGATAAATCTCCTGTTTTGTATTTATAAATGATTTCTATCAATAATAATCATTATGTTACGACAGACATACCATGTTGCGTAACATTTAATTTAGCATTTTAAATTAAAATTAGGACAAAATTTTAATACAATTTGTAATCAACTAGGCTACTTAGTCTAGTAGGCCTATTTGGCCTACATGGCTATTACCGCCCCTCACCTCCTGTCATCACATTGAACATGGCTGACGCCCCTCACATCACCTAATTGAACATGGCTGACGCCCCTCACATCACCTAATTGAACATGGCTGACGCCCCTCACATCACCTTGAACATAATGACGCCCCTCACCCCCTGCCATCACATTGAACATGGCTCCCCTCACATCACCTTGAACATAACTGACGCCCCTGCACCCCCTCCGATCACCTTGAACATGGCTGACGCCCCTCATCCCCATCACCTTGAACATGGCTGACGCCCCTCACCCCCCTCCCATCACTTTGAACATGGCTGACGCCCCTCACTCCCACCCCCCGTCACCACCTTTAACATGGCTGACGGCCATCACCTTGAACATGGCTGACGCCCCTCACCCCCATCACCTGGAACATGGCTGACGCCCCTCACTCCTCCAGTCGGCTTGAACATGGCTGACGCCACAACCCCCCCCCCCCCCTCCATCACATTGAACATGGCTGACACCCCTCACATCACCTTGAACATGACTGACACCCCTGCAACCCCTCCCATCACCTTGAACATGGCTGACGCCCCTCACCTCCTCTCATCACCTTGAACATGGCTGACACCCCACACCCCCCTCACATCACTTTGAATATGGCTGACGCCCCTTAGCCTCTGCCATCACCTTGAACATGGCTGACGCCCCTCACCCCCTTGTTATCACGATTAACATGGCTGACGCCCCTCACCCCCCCCCCCCCCATCACCTTGAACATGGCTGACGCCCCTCACCCCTTCCCATCACCTTGAACATGGCTGACGCCCCTCACGCCCCTCCCATCACCTTGAACATGGCTGACGCCCCTCATCCCCTCCCATCACCTTGAACATGGCTGGCGCCCCTCACACCCCTCCCATCACCTTGAACATGGCTGACGCCCCTCATCCCCTCCCATCACCTTGAACATGGCTGGCGCCCCCCCCCCCTGTCATCACCTTGAACATGGCTGACGCCCCCTCACCCCACCTATCACCTTCAACATTGCTGACGCCCCTCACCCCCTGCAATCACCTTGAACATGGCTGACGCCCCTCCTATCACCTTGAACATGGCTGACGCCCCTGCACTCCCTCCCATCACCTGGAACATGGCTGACGCCCTTGCACCCCCCCCCCCCCCTATCACCTTCAACATATAGTACTGTCGCACATCAACCCCTCCACTGAACTTGAACATGACAGCTTCAATGTTTTGTAAAATTAAAAACTATTATTTTATAGCAGTCACTTAAATAGTCAGAATGATTATCAATATAGGACAAATCCCGTGATTCCAATCTGGGGACAAAACTTGAGAAAACCCCCACACCCCAGGGGCTTGAACAAACAGCAAACCAGGTAACCCCCGTGGTAACCCCCAGGCTGCCCGCGGTGGGGTGGGTCGGGGAATACATTGACTGCTGCATTACCGACAGCAGTGTCGCGACGATGATTTTTTTGTCTTTCTTATCTAGTTATGTTGCAACAATATAATTTTTCCACGAATCTTTGAAATATGCCAATTGTTTACTACATCACCCGTCAGTATCATTTGATTAGGGGGTTGGATCAAATACTGAGCCATTTGCATTTCTTTCCACTCACGAGGTGATGAGCGATATATCCTACATGAAATATCGAGACCTCGCAGGGTCTCACCGCACAGTTCTCTCTATAACACTATTTATAGTAAGCCCCCGTTGTCTTAACACTAGGGCCTACTCTCAGCGCCTTCAGTGCTAGGGTTCCTTCAATCAATCAATCAATCTCAGTATAAGTGTTTGATGAATTTATGTTGACAACACAACCAGTTGTTTCTAAATATTTGTCTTAATCGTGTCATCAAAAAAGCGAAAGGCTCTCAGCATTTACACAAAATGGGATATTCCGGCTGAAGTGGAAACTGCCAAAAAATCTAAATCACAGATCACCAGTGACTATGGAATCCCAGCTAGTAGTCTGTCTACAATAATAAAGAATCGTGAAAAAATTGTTAGTGAATACAATTTATGTGGCAATACACAAAGGAAAAGGCTTCACACCTCAAATTACGACGACATAGAAGATGCTCTTATGAAACGTTTTTTTGGCCGCTAGATCCCGCAACGTCCCTATCAATGGCCCCATACTAGCATTTAAAGCTAAAGATTTAGCTGTTAAACTTGGCCATCCAATTTTACAGCCACTAATGGTTGGCTTCACAGACTTGAACAACGCGTGGCCTGGTAGGCCTATACAAGAATGCGTCAGGGGAGAGTGCTGATGTCAATGACGACACAGTGATGACATTCATGGATCATCTACCCTAGCTTTTATCTGAAGACAAAGCGAAGACAAAGCGACGAACTCAGATTATTCTTTCGCCTAATGGCTGATAGAACATTTGCTGCAAAGGGTGAATTGTGTCATGGGGGCAAAAAGTCAAAAAACAGAATAACAGTTCTTCTTTGTGCCAATATGGATGGTACTGAGAAGATGCGAAGAATTGTGATCGAACAGTCTAAAAAAATCACGTTGCTTTAAAGGGATTAAAAGTCTTCCAGTGGATTACTATGCCAACAGACGATCATGGATGAACAGTGAGGTGTTTGCTGAAATATAAGCCAAATGGAATAAACAGATGATACGAAAACGCCGCCACAACCTGCTCTATATTGACAACTGTCCGGCTCACAATATCAACATCAAGCTCGCCAACATCCAATTGCGTTATCTACCACCTAATTGCCTACATCTAAGCTCCAGCCATTTGATCAAGGTGTCATTGCCAGTTTTAAACGTCAATAGCGCCGCCATCTGGTGGAGCTTGTGTTGCTGCAGACTGTCATCGCCTGACTTCAACTACTGTGGCCAATTGCTTTAGAAAGGCTGGCTTTGTGCTGCCTTCCCCAACATCAGAAGAAGACACACCTACGGCAACTGATGATGTACAGCAGGAAAACAACGATGCCACCTGGTCCCGTCTACAATCTTGTCTGAGTGTGGATGTTACATTTGAGGACTATGTTAATGCTGATATACTTAAATGTTGCTGCGGAGCTCTCAGAGTTGCATCAATTAAAAAACCCAAAGCCATTCTGAAGGAGATAGCGACGATGATGATGATAACATTCCACTTGCCATGCTGCTACATCGCTATAATAGTCCACCACCCCCACCAACAACTGCGTCTGCTATGGAAGCTCTTGCTGAGCTGAAGCGACGTATTGAGCATCAACCAGACGTTACTGATACATTATTTGACAATATGATAGATCTTCAGAATTTTGTAGTGAGAAAAGCTGTATCCAGTGATACACAGAAGAAAATGACATAATTATATCTTAATAAACATTTATATAATCACTGAATTATACTATGATAGTTCTACATGCTGTTATTTTTTCTTATCCTTGATTATTTATTAAAACCTTGTTTTTTTATGTTACCATAATTAGTTTGTTTGTTTTTTATCCACATTATGCTTGAATGCATACAGAGTGACACGAATGGTATGTATACAAGTATACAGCTTATATCTGTCTACATAACTAGGCTACATGCATTATCAATACCGTGGAATGTTCAGACCTATCTTAGATGGGAAGGGAGTGGGGAAGATCACGCTTAAAGCGAATTTCGGATATAACGAAGTAATTTTTCAGGTCCCTGGTCCGAGGTTTGACTGTATTGCAATCTTCAACCATGTAAACCATGGTTGATCGATTACTGTGAAATTGAATCTAATTCCTGTATTCCGTAGTTATTCACACTTTTAAGCATGATAATAATAATAATAATAATAATAATAATAATAATAATAATAATAATAATAATAATAATAATAATAATAATAATAATAATAATAATAATAATAATAATAATAATAATAATAATAATAATAATAATAATAATAATAATAATAATAATAATAATAATAATAATAATAATAATAATAATAATAATAATAATAATAATAATAATAACAATAACAACAACAACAACAACAACAACAATAACAATAACAATAACAATAACAATAACAATAAGAAGAAGAAGAAGAAGAATAGCGATATAATAAGTTGTTTACAAATCACTGTCTTCAGTGAATATTGCTTTATGTCGCTTTCGGCACATCATGGCAATATCGCGACAGAAGGAAGCCCGAAGCGGGACTATGCCCTACTCTTATTTCGAAAGACTTCAAGGGTTCTTTGCAGTGCACAGTACCATAGGTAGCACTGTACACCCCATGCCTTTGAACAGTTCGGAGCACTGTATATGCATAACCACGATGACAAATATCCGGCCCGACCAGGATTCGAGCCTGGTACATCCAGGTCACAAGCCCCTGTCGATACGAATGAGCCATCGGGACCGGCCCACTGTCTTCACAAATCCCCCGGGAGGGAAGGGTTTTCATATCTGGTCCTTGGACAATAACAACCGTGACAGATCGAGTCGTAGGATAAAATTATACTGTTGAAGTTCCAACTGCAAATTAATTCAAGAAATCTTGATATAGCAACGTCACACTCTCAATTTATGTGCTTATAGATAGACCACCTTAGTTCCGTTGTACATTTTAATCTTGCTTGATAGACATATTTTTTTAGGCTACATTCCAAAAATATGTGCGTGACGGAGCTGTAAATAATTTTAGGGACAAAAACCGGCCCTCTGTTCTACATACCGGGACAGATATTTTTTTCAAAAATGACGGAAATTAATATCAACTGTCTATTTGATGAATAAGATTTAAAAATGGAAATACATAGTATAGGCCCAAAAAAAAAAAAAAAGTGAAAAACTGAGTTGGCACACCTTGATTAGGTTTCCTTTAATATTGTGCTAATTGTGCTAATTTAAACTATTTAGTTATGTCACATGACATGTGATTGTGATACATCATATTACATAGCAGGTTTTGTATCTGAGTAATATGATTTGACTGCCCAGCATCTGGACAGTTTTTTAATTGACCCATAGCGAGCAAATTACCAATACACACTCAAATTACATGAGTTTGGTAAAGAGATTTTTCCCTCTCACATCATTTGCCCTGCAACAGCACCTATTAAAGCAAATTCCATATCTTACTTTAAAAAAAAGGCCTCACGCACACTATATACACATACACTTCGGCTACTCTCCTCAACTACTGAGCGGTTACGCTGACCCAACATCATCCTTTTTATTAAAAAAACGCATTATCTGCAGTTCAGAAGCAAGTTCTGGATCAGAAGTGTAAATACAGTAAATATTCTAGACCACTAATAATATAGTAAATTTCATATATTCTCTTCTTACAGCAGATTAAAGCGACACAATCAGGCCAAAATCATCATTTTTATTTTGAGAATTAAGAATGAGATTTAATGTTATACCTGTGTTACTTATTTTGAAAATCGATGTATAAAATTTATTCTCATTCTTATTTATCTTTCAATTTAAAAAAACTTTATTTAACTTTATTCAATTTTAATCTATGACCATTTTACAATTCAATGACATCAAGGAGCCGAAATAAAAATGATGATTTTTGGCCTGATTGTGTCGCTTTAACTTTTCTGTTTGTCTAATTATAAAAAAATGTCTTTTCAAAGCTATGTTTTTGACTGCATGTCACGCCTTTTTCAGGACTGGGGGATATTGTGTGTACGCTAGTAGTACAACTATCTTGTAATAACGTTACAGTAATTTGAAATGTATATACAATCAAAAAGTAAATTAAAAGCACTATAGGCCTACGTAGGCCTACAAATTAACAGGTACACAGCAACCACCACCATAACAGTAGTCAACAGGAATGTATCCTGTCCTTTATAATCCGAATTTTGTAAATAATTAACTGAGAGGTAACCATGAAGGCCCCATTTTTGCCTGGAGTCAAAACAGCCATGAACTCGGGTGTTGTTTATTGGTACCCTGAAAACATTCCGCAGAATTAGAAATCCAAATAGGCCAGTCAAGTGAAAGTCTTGTGGATACAATAAATGTGTTAGACAAAAAATAAACTATGCTTCTCGACCAAGAAATTGCAAAAGTGGTGCGTTTTTTTATCATCCTCTTTAATTATCACTGCCATAGAAATAAAAAAATATGTTTAAAATAAATAAATACAAAAATACAAGAAAAGTGAAAATAGCTGAAAAACGAGTGGTGCGCAGGTTTTAAAAAAATTCAAGTGGGTGAAAATTATTCAGATAATTTGGCAGTTAAAGGGTTAATGTGCTCTTTTGTGCTCCTCTTTTCATGCTCAGCAGCCGAGGATTGGGTGAGAAAAGGGTTTTCAAATGTTTACTAAGTTTGGGAAGCCCAAGTAAAGGCCAAAATGGACTATGTTTCTCGTCGTCGCGCGCGTTAGTTGTGTCTCGCTGACGCGATCCACAACTTCAAGTGAGTGAAAATTATTCAGATTTTCAAATATTGCTGATTGATGTCACATTTTATCTTTAACATGTTCAAAAGCTGGTAGGCCGACATAATGTGATAATAAAAAATAAAAATCCGAATATATGCGGCACCGGGTTAATAAGGGTTAATATTCATCTATGCTGTGTTCAATTGGTTGAGAGTATACAGCAGACAGCTTAGTAACATTCAAATTGTTGTAGTCCAAAAAAGTGAACCGGAATTTTCTATAAAGTTCAAGGTTCTTCATTGATAAGTCATTTTTAGCTTTGTTGGCATCGCGCCAACTTTAAGGATAATTTGCATAATTAACCATAATTAACATACTGAGCCGTTTTTATAGTATAACTTTTTAACAAATATGCGTGTAATATGTGTAATAAGTGCAATATCACCTTAATATCACCAAGTTTACCACAAGAAAGTGATTAACGACGTTATTTTTGTAATTGAAGGTCAAGGTCAATTAAAAATGTCTAAACTAGGCTAAAATATGACTTCATCATGTTTATATGAGACACATGGTTACTAGTACAGGTTTGTTTCAATCCCTGCACTTTCAACTGATAATAGGCCATACAACTTTTTAACAAATAGGCCCAGAAACATGTGTAATACCACATTTTCGTATAAGTTTGACAAAGTTTTTGCAATTAGACGTTAATTTCAGCTGGATATGCCAAGTTCCCGGTTAAATTGTCGCCAATGTTGTCAAAATATAGGTAAACTCTTGTCTCTACTTGTCAAACCCAAACTAGTTGTCAGAACTATGCACGGCTGTCGTCACGTTTTGATTTGTTTGCTGTAATCAAGACGGCGTCTGTTTGACAGCTCGGATTAATCCGAGAGGTCAACCGGAAAAATAACATATTTATATATAAATGAAACGAGTTGTAAGCATTGACTCAGTGTTGGGCCAACGTCTTGTTCATAATGCGAACTAATAGCGTTGGCCCGGCATTGAACCAGCGCTGTGGTCCTATTTGCAGGACGGAGCGGTCAGTAATAATTGGCCACGGGTCAAAGTACAGGTAGCATAGGGGTCTTTCGCACAATCGTTGGTGCGACGCTGGGCCAGCATCTGGAGATGGTGGACCAGCGTTGTACCAACACAGGACACCGAAGCATTGATGTGGGCTGTATTCAGATCGTACAATAATTGGGCCAACACTGTGTCTTGCTTGTTGTAGTTGGTGCGATGCCGGTCCAGCATCCTAAGGTGGTGGACCGGCATCGTGCCAACAACGCCTGGTTCAGATGGTAAGGTGACATTTACTGATGAGAGGTGAAAGAGGGTATAAAGCCACTAGATTTGGGTGCGATACTTCTCTTTCACTTCTCACCTATCACAGTGATTATGACTTGGCTTAAGAGCGGTAACTGGTTACTGAGTCGTGGCTAGTTACCGCTTATTGCCTCGTGATAGTGGAGACTCTCTCTGGGCGATGGTTGGCTTTATGGATGACCATGTGGGTAGACGCAGGCTATTGATTCGCTCAGAGAGATTAACAAATTCTTGCAGCTTATAGTGTGAGGCTCAGGGATTTGGAGGCACTGCTTCAGTCAAACCCAAGTTGAGTGGGTCGTTTCTTTTCTTTTGTACATCTTGTAAAATAGCTGTCTGTATCTGTGTCTTAATAAACGTGTATCCAGCTTCAAGTGTTGTGGACTCTTGACTTGCGTCTCTGCAGAACTCCGAAAGTCATTGTGAGTCCCCATGACTTTTAACATGGTGGAGAACCTGGGCCGAGACGCGAGTCACGACTCTTCATGACTCCTGACTCCAGAGAGTGAAAAGTCAAGAGTTGGCCGGTCTGTGCTGATGAACGCCATTAGGACTATCTGCGTACAGGTTAGTGTTTAATTTGACCCAGCAGGAGAGTGCTACACGAGTGTATAATTATTTTCCTGTAAACAATGTGAGTCCACGAGCTTGTACAGAGACTTTGTCCCGGCGCCTGGGAGCCAAGTTAAGAGAATGCAGAGAGTCTCTATCATTTCTTGAGAAAGCCGTGAAAATGGCCGGGGCTCAGACGCCGGGACAAGAACAAGAGGTGCTGGTCTCAGCCATTGAAACCAGTGCCATATTTCATAAAACAGCATATAGGATTTATGAATCTCTACTAGTATGGCTTTCAGAAGAGGAGCTAGACCACCGCTATGGGTACAGCCGGCTCGCCGTCACATCATTACAGACGCGACTGCAGGGCGCCGCCATCTTGAAAACAATGCGACGGGAGACGATCACAGCCACTGATGCAGGTATTGTCAACCCCAGTACTGTCACCACCGAGGGAGATCTGCTCAATCTGCAGGAGACTCCACCTGTCACCTCTATGACGATCTCTGTACCAGCCGGTTTTTCATCCCAGTCAGTGCCATCCCCAGCTGTGTTCACATCGGCTTGATCTGCTTCACGCCCATCGCCGCCAGCAAGAAAACCTGCTGTGAAATTGCCTAAATTAAGCCTCCCAACGTTCAGAGGTGAGTACCGGAAATTCAACGCGTTTTGGCAGGCCTTTGAAATCTCAGTCATTTCACAAAACATTCCGAATTCATCCAAATTCGCGTATTTAAACTCGCTTTTGTCGGGGGATGCCGCGCACGCTGTGAGCAGCATCGGCATGACCGACGCAGGGTTTACTGACGCTTGTAGCATTTTGAAGGAACGCTTTGGCGACTCCAATCAACTAATTTTTAAACATTTACAATAACTATTGAAATTAAACCCTCCAAAGGTTTTAAATTCACACGACACTGAATGTTTCTGGGAGTTTTACAATTCTGTACAGTTACACGTCAGAAGTCTGTCATTTCTCGGAATTGATGCCGCCAAGTATGGCATAATCATTACACCCAATATAATTAGCCATCTGCCTGTCAGTTGGCAATGGAATGGGCGGACGTGAGCAAGGGCAAGGAAGGGAATCTGCCACATTTACTGACCTTCCTACAAGATTCTGTAGCTACCCGTCAATGTGCCCTCTGCTTTTCTACATCCGCTGCGAAGGCCACAAGCAAGTCATCTAGTGAATCTACTCTACAAAAGCGACTACCAACAGCCAGTGCTTTGGCAGTAAGTGAACAAGTTTACTCACATTCCGACACCACCCGCGATCGCTGTTTCACATGCGGCAAGTATCATAGTCTTGTCTCATGTGACCAGTTTTTGAAGTCCTCAGTTACAAAGAGAAGGCAAGCCATTTATAATTACGGCGCCTGCTATAAGTGTTTTAAAGCCAATCACCTGGCCAAAAATTGCCCCACTAAGATAAAGTGTCATCACTGCGATGCGCCGTATCACCCTCTATTATGTAAACTGGGTGATGGGGTGCATAGTAGTGACGAAACAAATACTTCAAAATTTAATAACAGCTCCTCCTTTACGGGTGAAAATCGGAGTCTGGGTCTTGTCCGCCGTAGGACTAACAAGGCTGTCAATGTGTCTATGGCGCCACCTGGTCGTGATATTGTGGCACCTAGTAGTGATAGCAGAATGAACTCGCTAGTAAAAGGCGAGGAGAGAAATTATTCAGTCTATACGAATCTTAATGTACCACCCAATTATGCACGTGATTCAGGCCAGGAGAGACAGGATTCGTTACAACACCTCGTGTCCCACGTCTCAGGGGACTGAACTGATGAGGAAACTGAATTTCCAGGGTTCATCGGTCTGACAACCAAGGCGAACAACACCATTTTGTTACAAACAATATCTGTCCCATTAACGACCAAGAGTGGAGAAGTGGAAGACTTTAATATCCTATTAGACAGTGGAAGTGATCGTAGCTTCATTTTAAATTCAGTACTTGACAAACTTGAATCAAAGCATCTAATTGCCATAGAAAAGCTGACCTATGGGTCGTTCGGTAGTAGTAATGTGACTCAAAGTGGCCCGAGAAACCTGCATGAAGTAAACTTGTCATCATCTGTTCAGGTACAATGTTTAGGTGTTGAAACGATTAGTTTTAAAATATTCAAACCAAAACTGTCGAGTGATGTGATTCAAGAACTAACACAATTCAATGTGTCCTATTTAAATGCAGGTGAAGGTATAGAAATACATATGTTGATCGTTCTCAACCATTATTGGGATATAATTCAACCAGACTTTATCAGATTGTCATGTGGGTTTGTCGCCCAGAAATCTAAATTGGGTTATATTATTTCTAGGGCTTGTTTTAACAACGACAGCACCTCGAATATGTCAAACGCAACCCCCTGTTGCATTGCTTCCTCTCCTCCGACGGCGGAGAATGGTGGTTCGTGTAGAGACGTTGACGATTTCTAGTCGCTGGAGAGTATAGGGGTTAATGCACCTGTATCCACTATGACAGATTCAGGTACTTGTTCAAATAAACAGAATGATTCAAATATGTCAATTGTAACACCCTCTGTTTTCTCTATGACAGATTCAGGTGCTTGTTCAAATAACCAGAATGATTTGTGTTGCATCTCTTCCTCTCCTCCGACAGCCGGAAATGGTGTGCGTCCTTATTCGAACGTACACGATTTCTGGTTTTTGGGAAATAGAAGAATTGATTCACCTGTATCCTCTGTGACTGATTCAGTGGAATCGGTCATAGAGGGTAAATCCACTATGACAGATTCAGGTACTTGTTCAAATAAACAGAAAGATTTAAATATGTCAATTGTAACACCCTCTGTTTTCTCTATGACAGATTGTGGTGCTTTTTCAAATAAGCAGAATGATTTGTGTCGCATCTCTTCCTCTCCTCCGACGGCCGGCTGGTTGTTGAGAAATAGAGGAATTGATTCACCTGCATCCTCTGTGACTGATTCAGTAGCATCGGTCATAGAGGGTAAATCCACTATGACAGATTCCGGTACTTGTTCAAATAAACAGAATGATTTAAATATGTCAATTGTAACACCCTCTGTTTTCTCTATGACAGATTCAGGTGCTTTTTCAAATAACCAGAATGATTTGTGTTGCATCTCTTCCTCTTCTCCGATGGCCGGAAATGGTGTGCGTCCTTATTCGGACTTACACGATTTCTGGTTGTTGGGAAGTAGAGTAGTTGATTCACCTGTATCCTCTGTGACTGATTCGGTGGAATCGGTCATAGAGGGTAAATCCACTATGGCAGATTCAGGTACTTGTTCAAAGAAACAGAATGATTCAAATATGTCAATTGTAACACCCTCTGTTTTCTCTATGACAGATTCAGGTGCTTGTTCAAATAACCAGAATGATTTGTGTTGCATCTCTTCCTCACCTCCGACGGCCAGGAATGGTGTGCGTCTTTGTTCAGATGTACACGATTTCTGGTCGTTGAGGAGTAGAGGAATTGATGCACCTGTATCCTCTCTGACCGATTCAGTGGATTTGGTCGTGGAGGGTAAATCCTCTAAGACTAACGAATACCAGTGTTATTCTGGGGCGTTACCGTGGAAGGACAAGGAGGCAAAAGATAAACCATTAAATAATTATCAAGGTGCCGTCCTCCAGTTTGAACGTTTAAAACTGTATTCTCTATGATTGATTCAGTAGAAATAGTCATGGAGGGAAAATCCTCTAAGACTGACAAAAACAAACGTCATTCCGGGGCGTTATCTTGGAAGGACAAGAAGGCAAGAAACAAACCATTTAACAATTATCAATGTGTCGTCCTTCGGTTCGAACATTTAAAACAGGGACTGGTATATATATGTTTTTTGTTTTTCATGTGCGCCGTCATGCGGGCCGTACATTTGGAGCAAACATCACAAGTCCACACGTACCATGCCCTATCTCGGGGTCAAGTGGTCTTAATCCGGGAAGATTTTGATAAGCCTATATCATGGCCAATGGGTGTCATTGTAAATGTAAGGGAATCTAGTGACAACATTGTCCGTTCAGCCACCGTCAAAATAGGTGAGCCACCGTCAAAATAGGTGACAAGACATATAATCGACCTATTCAGAGATTGTATGAGCTGGAAGGATGGGATCAGGGTCAATCTACTAATGAACTGTTACATTTGACTGACTCTGACACCCATTCTAAGACTACTGACGATTTACATTCTGGAATTTCAGAAGCCACAGTTAAACAGGCTAGAGCGCTGGTCGATCCAATTATAACGAGCAGTAAAGAACCCACTGATGTGATGGGCGAGGAGGCGGCGAGAACGGGTGATTCAGGCGGCTCCCCCACCTACCACACCAGAAGTGGTAGACGAGTAAAACCAATTCAACGATTAAACTTATAATTCAATTAGGTGTGACTCTGTATCTATTGTATCTCATTATTGTTTGCATCTAAAATTATATACGACTTAAAATACTATTATTAATGATCATGTGTGCGTTAATTAGTTAGATGTTGTGTTATAAAAAGGGGGATACATGAGTTGACACAGGGGTGCATTATGAATTGGCATATTGAAAATTGAAATTATCAAAACAAATGTGTAAACATGTTATAAAAGGCCAGAATGAAAGTGGGTTGGGACGCGCCCTAGTTAGGCATTGCTGAGCTTGGAATATTCTTGTAATGAACTAAACAGTGTTTAGAATAACATGAAGGGATCAGTGTTATAATGTATCACATTTTGCTGTCAATTTAGTTGCCTTGATAAAGGAGTGTTGTCAGTTGTTAAGCGATGGGTTAACTGAACAAAGAGGTTCTAAAGTTAGCATTGCTTTGTGACTTTAAATTAATTTCAAAGTTTTATATTGATTGAGCCGTGATGATAGTCGTTCGGGGATTGTCACCCCACTCTGGCGGGGAGTGTCAAAACTATGCACGGCTGTAGTCTCGTTTTGATTTGTTTGCTGTAATCAAGACGGCGTCTGTTTGACAGCTCGGAATAATCCGAGAGGTCAACCGGAAAAATAAAATATTTATATATAAATGAAACGAGTTGTAAGCATTGACCCAGTGTTGGGCCAACGTCTTGTTCATAATGCGAACTAATAGCGTTGGCCCGGCATTGAGCCAGCGCTGTGGTCCTATTTGCAGGACGGAGCGGTCAGTAATAATTGGCGACGGGTCAGAGTACAGGTAGCATAGGGGTCTTTCCCACAATCGTTGGTGCGACGCTGGGCCAGCATCTGGAGATGGTGGACCAGCGTTGTAACAGCACGGGACACCGAAGCATTGATGTGGGCTGTATTCAGATGGTACAATAATTGGGCCAACACTGTGTCTTGCTTGTTGTAGTTAGCGCGATGCCGGTACAGCATCCTAAGGTGGTGGACCGGCATGGTGCCAATGCCTGGTTCAGATGGTAATGTGACATTTACTGATGAGAGGTGAAAGAGGGTATAAAGCCACTAGATTTGGGTGCGATACTTCTCTTTCACTTCTCACCTATCACAGTGATTATGACTTGGCTTAAGAGCCGTAACTGGTTACTGAGTCGTGGCTAGTCACCGCTTTTTGCCTGGTGATAGTGGAGACTCTCTCTGAGCGATGGTTGGCTTTGTGGATGACCATGTGGGTAGACGCAGGCCATTGATTCGCTCAGAGAGAGTCAACAAATTCTTGCAGCTTATAGTGTGATGCTCAGGGATTTGGAGGCACTGCTTCAGTCAAACCCCAGTTGAGTGGGTCGTGTCCTTTCTTTTGTACATATTGTAAAACAGCTGTCTGTATCTGTGTCCTAATAAACGTGTATCCAGCTTCAAGTGTTGGGGACTCTTGACTTGCGTCTCTGCAGAACTCTGAAAGTCATTGTGAGTCCCCATGACTTTTAACACTATCATTCTTTTTCAAACATATCGGATTCCTTTAAGCATTTATTGCACGATTTGCATCATATTATATACTAGTAGGCCCCCTATTAAACAATATTAATATTTAAAAAAAAAACAGATTTAACACAGTTTACTTTGGACACGATCAACTGATGTTGATGTTATTTTGCGATTAGAGATCAAGGTGAACTGATCAGCTCAATCAATTATTGAACCAAGTCATTAAATAATAATATTCATATGTGCTGATATATATATTTTTTATCATGGAATTAAATTGTGCTAATAAAGAAAAGACAGCCATTTGACTATTTTGCATAGCTGTCTCGTCTTTTCAGTGGATATTTTTATTCTGTGGAAGTTTGATCTATTTACATATATAAAAAAAGAATACAAAATATATTTAAAAAAAGAAGATATCATGCATATTTGTATAACACATGGACAATATTGTATAAATGAATAATTGTGCTCAGTAAGTAAGTTGGTTAAAAGTTTTCTTAACGTCACTTTTCGGCCACTATGGCAATTTAAGTGACTTTGGAATTTAAAAGCAGTCATGATATTAAACTCTAGCTGAAAATAGTTATGTTTGCACTGGAGTTAATTAGTTAAAAGCTATCAATATTTTGATGGTGTCTCTAACGCCTTTTGTATGGAATAAAATTCTAAAAACCTGAGACAGCGCCAGCGCCGATGCACAATATAAATTGACACAAATGGTTTCTTTTTGACATCCGACATCCCGTATGACATTTGACATCCAGTACCCACCCATCCAGGTGAGGATCTAGAGGGGGACGCAGGGGCCGCACGCCCACCCATTTTTGCACCAATTTCTTCAAAAAGTCCCCCAAATTGGCCCAACAAATCCTGGGGCCGAGACCCCGAACCCCCTGCGCCACCTCCTTTTTCAAATCCTGGATCCGCCCCTGCCATTCCTCCCCCCCCCCCCCCTCCCAGGACGCCACAGAGAAAACCATTAACAGAGTGAAATGAATAAACACCCGTATTAATTTGAAAGACACATCTGCAAAACATACAACAAAAATGACAAGTATGAGGTAAGCTAGACGGGGCACCTGTCTGGCACTTCGTTTCCAGACGGGGAGCTGGATGTTGTTTATAGACTCCAGAAATTCAAACTAAATGGCCGCCGTTTATACTGTTCATACCAGCTCGACTCGGATTTTCACTTGTTAATATTTTCCTGACGCAACCTTAAAAACTTATTAACGGTGGCGGCCATACACTTTTTCAGCGTCACAAATAGATTGTACACCACTAAACAGTCAGGTGAGGGTGTGCAGACATCACACTGGTGGCTCTCCTGTATTTCAATATACACACCGGGGGCGGGACCGGTTGACAATGTTGACTAGAGCTAAGCGATCAATCTGGGGTGGCCAGGCTTGTTCACTGTCATCGAGAGCTCACTGGAAACCCGAGAGAAATCACCTAGCCTGAAATAATAAAAAAATAAACACAAACACTTGAGAAAGAAACTTTACGATATTACGATATAAACCAGAGGGACGTCAATACAAACGAAAACAGTCTATACGACGAGAAAAAGAGTTAAAAAATTCCCAAAAATAAGTGCAACATGTCTGTCTGGGTACTCTTGCCTGCTATGAAGCTGCTCAGGGGGGGGGGGGGGGGACCACGAGGAGGTGACACCCATCCCCCTAATTCTGATCAATCCTCAAAAGTTTTAAAATGCACATTTTACAATTATGCTACCACTACATACTGATGTACTTAACCATTTACGAAGGCTTGATCACAGAAAAGTGTAGCCGAGTATTTCATGCATTCTGGTGTACCGTATAATTGTAGCCTATACGTATGGCAAGCCGTGTGGGACATAAATCCCACATTTTACGCGTAGCCTACCCGAGCCTCGGTTACGCGTACCCGAGCACGGTTAGGCCTACGCGTACCCGAGCCTCTGTTACACGAAGCCGAATTCGGCTACGCGTAAGATCAACACTTTACGCGTAACTTAGTAGGTTTACGTGTAATCATAATATTACGTGTAAGTACATTATCAGCTACGTGTAACCGATTTCGGCTACACGTAGCCGAGATCTCGGCTACGTGTGAGGTATCTCGGCTACACGTGAGGTGTCTTGGCTACGCGTAGCGAGATCTCGGCTACGCGTATCTTGATATCTCGGTTGAAACACGTAGCCGAGATCTCGGCTACGTGTAAGGTATCTCGGCTACGTGTAAGGTATATTGGCTACGTGTACCCGAGATCTCGGCTACATGTAAGGTATTTCGGCTACGTGTAAGATGTCTCGACTACGCATACCCGAGATCTCGGCTACGTGTGAGGTATCTCGGCTACGCGTAAGGTTTCTCGGCTACGTGTACCCGAGATCTCGGCTACGCGTAAGGTATCTCGGCTACGTGTAAGGTATCTCGCCTACGTGTACCTGACATCTCGGCTACGCGTAAGGTATCTCGGCTACGCGTACCCGAGACATCGGCTACGTATGAGGTGTCTCGGCTACGCGTACCCGAGATCTCGGCTACGCGTAAGGTATCTCGGCTACGTGTACCCGAGATCTCGGCTACGCGTAAGGTGTATCGGCTACGTGTAAGGTGTCTCGGCTACGCGTAAGGTATCTCGACTACGTGTACCAGAGATCTCGGCTACGCGTAAGATGTCTCGGCTACGTGTAGCTGAAAAGGTGTCTGGGTTACGTGTATATAGCCGAGATTTCTGCAGGGGCAAAAAGTTTCTATGAAGGAATAATTACTAATTAATTAAAATAATTGAAAATGTCCGATTATTTGTAATAATAAATATATGTCTGCAATACAAACGTGATCCCCAGCAAACACGAAATGTTGAGCTAGTGTTGTTTTAATGTTGGGGCAGTGCCCTAAACCATGGGCCAACGTTAATGCTGTCTCAACGTCTCGTGTTTGTTGGGTCATGACATAAATAATATTATACATGATATATTTCCTGTTTTTGTTTTTTCTGGCGACACAATCAGGCTAAAATCATCAAAAAATCGGTAATTTTGTTTTGGCTTTCTTTCGGATATGCATGTCCAAAATAAGAAATGCGGGAATTTCGTCTCTGTATCTCGCTTAACTAGTAAATGCGCAGCATAAAATTAAGTCCATTAATGTACAGTTGACGAAATTTCTCACGTGGGAGAAGACCCAGGGCAATAAGACATGCTCCATAACCAGCTAAACAGTCCTCTCTACTTGATGTGATAATATTCATATCGATTTTTTTTAATTTTGGGTAGGCTATATATATAATTATAGATATGTTTGTGGGATATTTTTCTTTGACTTATTTAATACAAAGGTCATTTGACCAATGATTTGCAAATGTTTGGCTAACGTATATAATTCGACAACCATGATTAAAACAATTTGAAAAAAATTATCGTGTTTTCACGCGGACGTTGAGAGAAACAACGAGATTTTTTAACCAATTAACGTCATTTATGCAGTGGTGACACGTGATTAGACGGGACAATAGGGGAACTACCAATCAAATCTCATAGTTGATAATTCTGACGTCACAGTAGATTGATATGCATTAACCTCCTCCCTAGAGTTTAACAGGGTCGATATCTGCCCTACTATGAGGTATTATTGAGCCTACGTTGCCAACATTTGGAACACATCGAGCCAGTCAGCGTTGTACCACAGTCTACTGCTTGTTGAAACTGGCCTGTATCAGAAATTAACCATGCACCGGATTATAATATCAGCATCATATAGACCCAATTATCATTGTACTCCGGACTCTAACCAATCAGACGCGTCTTTCAGTCACGTTACCTACTGAGGAAATGTGGAGTGGGCGTGGTTTGGAGTAGACAAGAATACCGGGGCCATTATTATGTGAAAGGTGAAATGCGAGCGTTTATGATAAGTATGATAAAACTAAGTAACATAACTCGCTGCTAATAGATTAGACACTATATTGTGAAAAGGTACAGAAAAAAACCAAATATTTGTTTTGATTTAAAAATATAGTTTGTTTTATTAGTCACTGGTTATCGTGTTCACAGCATTTTAGGACGTGATGAACAACCTCGTCATTGGTCACATTGTTCACACGGTTTTGAACCTGTAGATAGTCACTGCCCCTCCTTTTTAGCTCCCGCCGTCACCGTAGGTGAGCGAAGGGAGCTATGGATTCTACCTCCGTTTTTTTTTGGCCTCTTCTTTTGCCTATAACTTTGTGAGAAAATAAGCTAGGATAACAATTTTTGGTATGTGGGTTACTTCCAGGTGGCTAATGGACGGGTTAAAATATTTTTATTCTGAATTCAATACGCAAGGTTGCAGAGGAGAAAATGATGATGTGACGGCGTTGGGCCGTTGGGCCGTTGGGCCGTTGGGCCGTTAGGCCGTCCGTAAACAATTCGTTTCCGGAGCATATCTCTGAAAGTACTTGTCCGATTGTCTTCAAATTTTACACACAACACCCCTAGGGGGTCTAGTTGTGCCTTTTGGGGTATTTGAACTTTGACCTACTTCTGGTTCAGAACTATGACCTATTTAGACGTTTTGACGCGCACTTTGTTTCCGGAGCAGATCTCGAAAAGTACTGGGCCGATGACAGTCATATTGCACATACATGTTCTCTAAGGTCCCTAGTTGTGCCTTTTCAGGTTTTTGGACCTTGACCTTGAAGTTGACCCAGCACTTTGACCTAATTTATAACATCGGTAAATCCGACTGAAAGATTTTGCGGAATATCATGAAAACCGCTCAAGATAGCTACACCATTACTATAAAACAAATTGTGAGGTTTCAGGAGAGGATGCATCTTGAAAAATTTCAAGTCGATAAAATTAAAAATGGCCGCCTATCGGCCATTATTCACCTCGACAGGCCTGATATTGCGGAATATCATGAAAACCGCTCAAGATAGCTACACCATTAATATCAAATAAATTGTAAGGTTTCAGGAGAGGATGCATCCTGAAAAAATTGAAGTTGATAAAATTCAAAATGGCCGCCTATCAGCCATTATTCACCTCGACAGGCCTGATATTGTGGAATATCATGAAAACCGCTCAAGATATCTACACCATTACTATAAAACAAATTGTAAGGCTTCAGGAGAGGATGTATTTTGAAAAAAATCATTTTGTCAAAGTTCAAAATGGCCGCCAATCAGCCATTATTCACTTTCACATGGCCGTTATTCGGTAAACCGTGCTAGATGGCTAGACCATTACTATAAAACAAAATGTGTGATTTCAGGAGAGGATGCATCTTGGGAAAATTTGACTCGATAAAATTCAAAATGGCCGCTTATCGGCCATTATTCACTTTCACATGGCCGTTATTTGGTCAACCGTGCTAGATGGCTAAACCATTACTGTAAAACGAAATGTGAGATTTCAGATGAGGATGCATCTTGAAAAAAATTGACTTGATCAAATTTAAAATGGCCGCCTTTTCGGCCATTATTCATTTTCACATGGCTGATATTTGGTAAACCGTGCTAGATGGCTAGACCATTACCTGATTACTATAAAACAAAGTGTGAGTTTTCGGGGGAGGATGCACCCTGAAAATTTTTATCTTACGAATTCAAAATGGCCGACAATCAGCATTATTTACCTCGATAGGCCTGATATCAGGTAAACCGTGCTAGATAGCTAGACCATTACTATAAAACAAAATGTGACGTTTCGAGAGAGGATGCCTTTTAAAAACTTTCGACTCAATCGAATTCAAAATG
Organism: Flabesymbios commensalis; assembly: GCA_964017125.1. Lineage (NCBI taxonomy): Eukaryota > Metazoa > Annelida > Polychaeta > Terebellida > Flabelligeridae > Flabesymbios > Flabesymbios commensalis. The sequence goes on along the minus strand of OZ024907.1, from coordinate 35,620,876 downwards.
GCCGCCTATCGGCCACTATTTACTTGCACATTGCTGATATTTGGTAAACTGTGTTAGATAGCTGGACCATTACTATAAAACAAAATGTGAGATTACAAGAGAGGATGATTCTTGAAAAAAATTGACTCGATCAAATTTAAAATGGCCGCCTATCGGCCATTATTCACTTTCACATAGCCGGTTTTTAGTAACCGTACTAGATGGCTAGACCATTACTATAAAACAAAATGTGAGATTTCAGGAGAGGATGCATCTTGAAAAATTTTGACTTGATCAATTTCAAAATGGCCTCCTATCGGCCATTATTCACTTTCACATGGGCGATATTTGGTAAACCGTGCTAGATGGCTAGACCATTACTATAGAATGAAATGTGAGATTTCAGCTGAGGATGCATCTTGGAAAATTTTGACTTGATTAAATTCAAAATGGCCGCCTTTAGGCCATTATTCACTTTCACATGGCCGATATTTGGTAAACCGTGCTAGATAGCTAGACGATTACTATAGAATGAAATGTGAGATTTCAGCTGAGGATGCATTTTGAAAAATTCTGACTCGTTCAAATTCAAAATGGCCCCCTATCGGCCATTATTTACTTTCACATGCCCAATATTTTGCAAACTGTGTTAGATGTTAGTCCATTACTATAAAACAAAATTTGAGGTTTCGGGGGAGGATGCACTCTAAGTTTTTAACTAATTTATATTGAATTCAAAATGACCGTAAATCAGCTATTAGTTAACTCGATTGGCCTGATATCGGGTAAACCATGCCAGATAGGTAGACCATTACTGGGATACTGATTAGGATCATTAATTTCAATGGAGGTTTGCAATCTCTGACAGACTGTCTAGTTCTTATCTTACTCTTAGACTGGTCTTCTTAGAACTAGTTGTCTTGCGTCTTGATTTTTGACCTAGACTAGGACTACATTAATAACCCTATACAAAATTGCTTAAATCAAATTCTAATTCGTCGCGGGAGCTCCTGGACTTATGTAGTCTTGTTCCTACTGTTTCCAGAAGGGATTATCTCGTGGGTTAGATTTCACTCTGCATTATTAAACGGCTACCAGTGATTATTTTTAATTAAATGTAGAGTACATCTGCGGTGCATGAACTCAGAAACACTAGCAGACATTCGGCCGCTGCCACTGTCTGTGACGTCGTAGCCTACCCATAGTCTCTGCAGGTTGGTTTAGATACCTTTCTCCAAAATATGGTAAAAATGAGTTTTACACAACGTTGTATAACTTATGGGCCATCGGCGTCTAAACAGTAGACATTGTTGGGAGCCTCTGTGACCGGGAGGTAGCGTGCTCGACCTCAGGCCTCCAGGGTTTGAATTTCGAATCCTGTGTCTGGAGGGCAGTGTCATCTCACCATCTTCAGACGGTTCTCCTGGCCCAATTTAGCCTGTATGTGCACAAAAATGGCCTGAAGCAGATTCATTTCATTTTTTAAATTTCATTACAAGCAAGAACAAATGATTTTAAACTAGAAAGAAAACCAAGAGTCGTTGACCCATTATTGTGTCATTGTTGGGCCATCGTCGTAGACCGTGGACGAACATTCAAACAAAAATGGTTTAATTTATCTTGTTTCCTGGGAAAAAACCCCAGAGAATATCATGTATAATAATAATTATGTCATGACGAGACGTTGAGCCAATACAGCATTAATGTTGGCCCATGGTTTAGGGCACACTGCCCCAACATTAAAACAACATTTCGTGATTGCAGGGGATCATTTTGTAAAAGTATTGTAGAAATATATTTACTATTTCAAATAATTGGACATTTTCAATTAATTTTAATTAATTAGTAGTTATAATATAAACTTATTGCCCCTGCAGAAATCTCGGCTACACGTAGCACAGACACCTTTTCAGCTGCACGTAGCCGAGATACCTTACGTGTAGCCGAGACACCTTACACGTAGCGGAGACACGTTACGCGTTTTGGCTACGCATAGCCGAATTCGGCTTCGTGTAACCGAGGCTCGGGTACGCGTAACCGAGGCTCGGGTACGCGTAAAATATGTGATTTATGTCCCACACGGCTGGCCATAAGTTACATGCAAAGTGTTGATCTTACGCGTAGCCAATTTTTTGGCTACGCAAAGCTGAATTCGGGTACGTGTAACTGTAGTTTGGCTGCTACGTGTAACCGAGGCTCAGGTACGAGTAGCCGAGGCTCAGGGACGCGTAAAATGTGGGATTTATGTCCCACACGGCTTGCCATATATACGTGTGCAAATAAATTAGCACACACTATATTTATAACTAGGCGATTTAATTTTAACGCAATATTCCACACGATTTTATATTTATCATTCTAGGCATAAACTACGACAATCCTATCCATATTCACATATTGTAAGACAATCCTATCCATATTGACATAAGATATTATAAAATGTACAATTTTTTCTCTGAAATTTATAAAAGAACCTCGCAACACTTTCTCGCTTTCTGGAGTGAAAAAATAAGCTTTCATCACATTTGATATGATAACTCAATAATTACTTTTCAAACGCTGAACTCGTGCATCTGTATCTTGAGAAAAAAATCGTGTTTCCTATGTGCACCAAGCTCAGAGAACGATCTTTCATATATCTAATTAAGGATATTTACATTGAGGACCTTTCAGCGACCGCTACTAAATTAAACCCTGTGAAACTCAATATAGCCTTTGACAACAGGTCAACTGCCTGATGACTTACTCACTGCCAATGTCTCACCTGTATTAAAAAAAGGACAGAAACTTGGCTGTTAATTATCGTCCTGTATCCATGACATGCGTGTGCTGCAAATCATTAGAGCACGTTGTGGTAAAGCATATACTTCAACATCTTAAAAAGGACAACATCTTTATCAATATAGTTTAGATGCGGGCACAGTTGCAAAACACAGTTAATTTAAAGGCCCCATGTAGTCCCCAGACTCACTCTTACAATGTCATATTTCATACTATTTTAGATGACTTTTTAAAGACTAAAGTGCTCATGCAGCTCCCATTTTTAAACCACTGATAACGATTTTCTCAAAGGCGAAAGTAGGAGGGGGAGCTAATTCGTGACGTCCCAAGATGGTAACATGCTTGGCTGGTTATAATACATGTACATATACATGTAGCTGATGATGTACTGTATGATTTTATAAAACTGACCATAGTCAACACGGGACGCCTGTCCAACGCTGCCTGAATGCAGGTGCAGCACCAGAATTTGTGGCCATCACCGCTCCCGCTCCTGACCAGCGTCTAGCATTCACACACCCCTAGTTCACCCTGTCGATGCGGGCATATTGAAATGAATAGAAATCAGGTTCAGCTCATGTAAAAATACAAGAAACATGAAACATATATCCAATACAGTTTCAATGTTATTACAGATTCAACAATGGGCGGTTTTTGTGTGTAAAGGCATGAGTTGTGAGATCCGCCCAGCCCAGCAAATGTGCACATTTTCAGTTTTTATTTTTGAATTACCTGATAACAAGACTACGTATGTCCTGGAGCTCCCGCTCCGAATTAGAATTTGACTTAAGCAATTTTGTGTAGGGTTATTAAAGTTGTCCTAGGCTAGGTAAAAAATCAAGACGCAAAACAACTAGGTCCAATAGGTTCCGTGAGTAAGATAAGAGCTAGACAGATTGCAAACCATTGAAATTAATGATACTAATCAGTATCCCAGTAATGGTCTACCTATATGGCACGGTTTACCAGATATCAGCCCAATCGAGGTAAATAATGGCTGATTGACGGTCATTTTCGATATGGTTCAAAAATTTCAGGGTGCATCCTCCCCCGAAACCTCACATTTTGTTTTATAGCAATGGTCCAGCAATCTATCACAGTTTGCAAAATATTGGGCATGTGAAAGTAAATATTGGCCGATAGGCATCTTCATCTATCAGTTGTCTGCTACCGGCAGAACCTGGATAACCCGTATATGTGCTATGAGTTCAGAACCACCCTCCTCCCTCCTCCTCCCTGGCCAATTCACAGTTGATTCAGGCGGTCCAAACAATCTGACCTGAGTGTGACCTCTACACTGCAGTCAGTAAACAGGTGACGTCATAATGAATATTCATGTTGCTCGCACCCCTTTATTTTCGTACCGGCTTCACACACACCTGTTGTCAAGGTCAGACTGGTAGTCTGACGGTCAGACCTGATACGGCAAGATGCCGATAGGGGGCCTTTTTGAATTTGATCGAGTCGACATTTTTCAAGATGCATCCTCTCCTGAAACGTCACATTTTGTTTTATAGTAATAGTCTAGCTATCTAGCACGGTTTACTTGATATCAGGTCTATCGAGGTAAATAATGCGGATTGTTGGCCATTTTGATCTCGATAAGAGTTAAAAATTTCCAGGGTGCATCCTCCCTCGAAAACTCACATTTTTTTTATAGTAATGGTCTAGCCATCTAGCACGGTTTACCTGATATCAGGCCTATCGAGGTAAATAATGCTGATTGTCGGCCATTTAGAATTCGATAGAGTTAAACAAATTCAAGATGCATCCTCGCCTAAAATCTCACATTTTGTTTTACAGAAATGGTTTAGCTATCTAGCACTGTTTACCCAATATCAAGCCTGTCGAGGTGAATAATGGCCGATAGGCGGCCATTTTGAATTTGATCAAGTAGAAATTTTACAAAATGCATCTCTCCTGAAGCTTTACAATTTATTTTATTGTAATGGTGTAGCTATCGTGAGCGGTTTTCATGATATTCCTCAATATCAGGCCTGTCGAGGTGAATAATGGCCGATAAGCGGCCATTTTGAATTTTATTGATTTGAAGTTGCTTCATCTTGTGAAACCTTAGAATTTGTTTTATAGTAATGGTGTAGCTATCTTAAGCGGTTATCTTCAAGGTCAAGGTCCAAAACCCTGAAAAAGCACAGCTAGAGACCTTAGAGAACATGTATGTGCAATATGACTGTAATCGAGAGTAGTTTTCGAGATCTGCTCCGGAAACGAAGTGTGCGTCAAAACGTCTAAATAAGTCATAGTTCTGAACCAAAAGTAGGTCAAAGGTCATATACCCCAAAAGTCACAACTAGAACCCCTAGAGGTGTTGTGTGTAAAATTTGAAGACAATCGGACAAGTTCTTTCTGAGATATGCTCCGGAAACGAAATGTTCACGGACGGCCCAACGCCGTAACATCATTTCTCCTCTGCGACCTTGCGTATTGAATTCTGCTTCATTGTGATATATACTTTAATTATATTGATCAACTGAAATCACTTCACAGAGCCTTTAACTAGAGGAGAGTTGTGACTTTTCAAGAAACAATAATGTTATTTTTATTATGACATATTAAAGGGACTAGCCCAGGCTGAAATCATAAAAAAATCGGTGATTTTATTTTGGCTTCTTAATATGACCATATGATGTAAACATGTCCATAGACTAGAACTGCAAATTTTTATAATTTTTGTGCTGCGCATTCACCAGTTAGGCTAGATATAGAGACGAAATTCCTGATTTCTAATTATTGACAACCATGTCAAAAATAGGAAATGCGGGAATTGCGTCTCTATATCTAGTGTATCAGTGAATTTAAATTTTAGACTTCAAATTTCAGACATCAGAAGTCCCAGCTGAGCCTTTATACTTTTACATAGATATTGCCCCCCTAGATTTGTTTGTCAAATGGAAGATATTTAGAGGGCCCAGTAGGCCTAAGCACATTGACTTGTCTCTCTTTTGAATTATTGCTGTATCACAGTCTGCGATGCTGGCCCCACATTAAAACAACATTAAGTCGACGATTCGTGTTTGAATTGATTTGCAACTGTTATTTTAATTGTCAAATGTAGCGTTTCTACTGTCCATATCAATCACGCAATATTGGTTCAATACTGGGCCCCTGTCTGCGACGCTGGCCCGGCATTGAAACATTACCGAACAGATGCAATTTATTTATCAAATCTAATAGTCCGGGAGGCAGGTCGATTTATCTGACCCTCTTAGTCAGTGGAGTTTTTCAACTTTTTCTTGCAGGAAATTTTGTCTAGTTTTCGAATATTTAATTCTTACTTGCACATCACTGTGCACAACGTTACAAATTGAAGGTTTCCATGGTAACGTCTTTTGGACAAATATGGCGAAAAAATGTGTTGTATCTCCAAGTAAAAGTCATAAGCTAGCATAATACTACTTTTAAAATACTATAAATACGTAATACCAATGCAAAATGGAACTAAGTACACCTGCCCCCAAACATTATCACAAATAGAGTGGAAATGCATAGTTTGAAGGTGTATATGGTTACCATGGAAACCACTTTTCATAAAATAAATTGTTCGAAATATATGCATGCCATGATAATGACACAAGTTGTTTTGTTAAAAGTATACTGTGTTTATAATTGCAATTTTCTGGAATATAAATATTGAAATTATATATCTTGATATAAATATATCTGTATGTATTGGCACATACTCTCTTCTAACCAATTTTACGCTAAAACATGGGCACCATCCCCACCCCTCCGCTGAATTCACGGAAAGGAGGGGCGCCAACAACCTACAATATTTTGTACAATCATAATTGTCTGAACACATCAGCAATATATATAGTATATTCCCTCCTGGGAGCAAATAAACGATAGGCTGTGGCTGTACGTATTTGGGATATCAACACGAGGTCATGTTAAGGTCACCCAAGGTCATCTGAAGGTCATCTCAAACTGGTAATGGTTAGGAAAATATCCACTTTTTGCATTTTTAACCCTTCTAGTCCGACAGATCGACGCCTATTATGTGCGTGACCCTTTTTTAGCGTATAATTATTTTTTAAGGATGATTATTGATGACCAGGTAAACTGACAGATGACATTTTAGAAACGTAAGATTTAAAAGTTAATATGGTTCCCATGGAAACCACTTTTCATAAAAGAAATTGTTTGCAATATATTTATGCCATGATATTGGCAAAAGTTGTTCTGCTAACCTTTTAATCTCTTAGTCTCGATTTATCTCATCGTCTTAGTCAGCCATGAGGTGGGCCTATGTGTTATTGGGCCATGGTCATGGCAAGATCACCCCAAGGTCACTCAAGCTCAAAATGGTAAGAATAATATAAATATTCACTTTTTTGCATTTTTAAGCTCTTTTAGTCTGGCAGATCATACGCCTATTATGGGCTTGACCCCTTCTCAGAGTATAATTATTTTTTAGGGCTGATTATTGATGATTAGGGTAAAAATATCCAGAAACTTTTGGAAGACATCTTGTCAGGGGAAAAATTAAGGTCAAAGTCTATTTCAAGGTCACATATGATTTTGCAACAAGTAAAGGTAGGAAAAAGACCTCTTTTTCGTGTAATTTCGACTAATTTATTTCTGCTATTATTGTTATGATTCAAGGTCAAAAGGTCAAATTTAAGTTCAAGTAAGGGATAATATGACTTTTACCAAACAAAGGAAGGAAGAAGTGTAATACCTGTTTTCGTGTGATTTTGACATGTAAATCCATTTCCGGTATTACTTTGGTGACGTAGGCCTAAGCTCGTTTTGGCATGATATCGACTGGCTAATCATAATTATTTTCTTAAGGTTTTAATGATTAAACATGTTTGAGGTGAAAATATCAATTTGACTGTGAAAATGTCAAGGAACAGCAAAAAATTACAAGCAAAACGGCAGAGGGGTTAAATTTAATGAGAAGGCATGGGATGCGTTTAAGAGCGATGGAAGAGGTGTTTGGGAGTGACGAGAAGGGGTTAAAGGGCGACGGAGAGGCGCTAAAGGACGCCAGAAAAGAATTAAAGTTTGACAAAAAGGCATTTAAAAGAAGACAAAGTTGGACCTAAGGCCAACGGGCAGGCATTAAAGGGTGGCAAAAAGGTAATAAAGGGCGATGTAGATGAGATAAAGGGCGACGAAGAGGCGCTAAAGTAAGAGGTGCGTTGAAAGGTGGCTTGGAAGCATTCAAGGGCGACGAGAAAGCGTTGAATGACGATTGGAAGGCGCTAATAGGCAATGGGGATGTGGCGTTAACGGACAATCGAGAGGCGAGGAAACATCAAAGGCAATGCTGAGGAATTAAAAGGTGACCATGAGGCGCTAAATTGGAAGACGTTAAGGGGCGACAAAGAGGCATTAAAGTGTGTCGAGGAAGTGTTAAAGATGTTGGGAGGGCAGATGGGGGTGTTCAAGGGCAACAAGAAGGTGCAAAATTGTCACCGGGAATCGCTAACGACCGATGGAGAAGAGTAAAATGACGTTGTATAGACATTAAAGGGAAATGAGGAGGCGTTAAAGTGTGACAAAGAAGCATAAAGGGTGACACAAAGGCATTAAATGAAGATGGGAGAAGGCGATGGGGAGGCATTTAAGGGCGACGAAAAGGCGTTTAAGGCCGGCGGAGAAGCGTTAAGGGGCAATGGGGAGTCATTATTTTAAGGACGATGAAGCTCGTTAAAGTGCGACAGGGTTCGTTAAAACGTGGCAGAGAGGCATTAAAAGTTGACGAGGAAGCGTTAAGTGACGATGGGAAAGCGGCAAGTGGTGATGGGGATGCGTTAAAGGGCAATGGAGAGGCGTTAGACGGTGATGAGAAGGCGTTAAAGAGTGACTGCTAGGCGTTAAAAGGCGACAAGAAGGAGTTTAAGGGCAACAAGAAGGCATTAAGGGGTGACAGAGAGGCGCTAAAGGGCGACACAAAGTGTGAGATGTTGATGGAGAAGCTATAAAAGGCGAGATAGAGGCGTTAAAGGGCAATGGATAAATGTTAAATGGCAACGAAAAGGAATTAAAAAGCGACATAGAATTGTTTAAGGGCAATAGGGAGGCGTTGAAAGGGCGACAAAGAAGCATACAGGGCGACATCGAGGGGTTAAATGGAGATGGGAATGTGTTAGAAAGTGATAGAAAGGCTTCAAAGAATAATGGGGTAAAATGAAATGAAATGAATCGGGCTTTAGGCCACCTTTGTGCACATATAGGCTAAACTGGGCCAGGAGAACCTCCTGAGGATGGTGAGATGATTGAGATGACACTGTCCTCCAGACACAGGATTCGAAATTCGAGCCCTGGCGGTCTGAGGCCGAGCACGCTACCTCTCGGTCACGGAGGCTCCCCACAATACTGACTTTCACACGTGAATGGGGAAGAAACATTTTTGTTTCTTTGAAACCGCCGAGACCGGGAACCGAACCCCGAACTCTGGCGTGAAAGGCAACGGTGCTAACCACTACCCTAGGGCCCCCGCCCGAATAATGGGGTGGCGTTTAAGGGCGACGAGAATGAGTTAAATGCTGGCGGAGAGACTTTAAAGGGCAATGGGGAGTCATTTATAGATGATGAAGAGGTGTTAAAGTGCGCTGGTGTGTGTTAAAAGGTGCCAGAGAGGCTGTTAAGGTCGACGAGGAAGCGTTAAATGATGATGGGAAAACGTTAAAGGGCGACGAGGAGGCGTTCAAGGGCAATGGAGAGGCGTTAGATGTTGATGGGAAGGCATTAAAGAGCAGTGGGTAAGAGCTAAAAAGTGACGAGAAGGTGTATAAGGTGACGAGAAAGCGTTTAAAGACAACAAGCATTAAAGGGCAACAGAGTATCGTTAAATGATGACGAAAATGTGCTAAATGTCGATGGAGAGGCATTAAAAGGTGACTCAAAGGCATTATATAAAGGCAATGTGGAGGCGTTAAATGCGACGAAGGGGCACTAAATGGTGACAGAAAGGCGTTAAATGGCAATGAAGAATGACCTTGAAGAATGACAAAAAGGCATGACATTGTGATTACAATTTCAACATAATAAATGTTGAAATGTGACGCAGTGGCGTAAAATGGTGATGAGAATTAAGTCATTAAACAGCGATAGCAAGGCGAGAACGTGGTAAAGGGCGCCAGATTAAAGCGTTAAATATCAATGGAGAGGCATTACACGATGACGTAAAGGCGCTAAAGGGCATTAAATGGTAATACAAATGGAAATACTACAAAGAAGCACTAAAAAGCGACAGCGAGCAATGGAGAAGCGTTAAAGAGCGGCGAAGATTCATTAAAGGGTGATTGAGGGGCAACCGGAAGGCTAAATAATATGAGCTAAAGGGCGACGCAATGTACAAAGAGCGATGGAAAGTAGGCTAGAGTGTGACGGGGTGCGTTAAAAGGCGACGTGCAGGCATTAATTGGTGATGAAAGGCGTCAAAGGGCGAAGACGAAGCATTAAAGGGCAACGAAGAGAAGATAAAGGACGGTATCAGGTGAGTTCGCCACACGGTAAGTTCACCACAAGCTAGTTCACCACAATTATGGTGACTTCATCACAACTTTGGTGAGTTCACCACAAAGGGTATTGGTGAGTTCACCACAGTTAGTTTATCTGGGCCTATGTCTATGAATAATAATACACATCTAGTCTATTTGCATAGATCGTCCAGTGCTGTAAACTATAAATTTGTATCGAGTGGTGATAAGCTGCTGCATATGACATGTAGACCCTGATGTTATTTGTATTTTTTGTATTTACTATTATTTTAAATAATTAAAATCTTTATTTTTATATAGGGTCTAGAACCTGTATAAAACACATAAAACATGCTAATCAAATAGTGGCGAACCTATCTCTGCCGTTGTGGTGAACTCACCAATACCCTTTGTGGTGAACTCACCAAAGTTGTGGTGAAGTCACCATAGTTGTGGTGAACTAACTTGTGGAGAACTTACCGTGTGGCGAACTCACCTGTATTCTAAAGGACAACAGAAAAGGCACTAAAAGGCGACATAGGTGTTAAATGACAATGGGGAGGCTTTAAAGAGTGACGAAACGGCGCTAAAAGGCGACAAAGGGGCGTTAACTTGCGACGAAGTGGCATCAAAAGGCCAGGGAAAGGTGCTCAATGGCAATGTGGAATGTAGAAGCATTTAAGGGCAATGGGGATGTGTTAAAAAGACGACGAGGAAGATTTAAGGGTGACTGAGAGGCGTTAAATTGCGATTGAGATGTATTGAAATGTTAAAGAGTGATGGGGAGGCGTTAAAATATATATTACACATTTCTTTTTTATTTGTGGAAAAATATTTTAGCCTTTGGAATTGACTACTACAATTTTCTAGTCATTATCAAATTAAAACAAGGTAGTACATTGGTTGCTCTTTTTATTTGTTAGAATAATATTTCTGCTGATTAGACCTTGGGATTGACGTTTTGACTTTGAAATTGTATCACAATAGTAATAAGCTAAACATAAGTGGATTTTCCATTTTAGGTTGCTTAGGCCCACCTCTTTTCACACCATAAATATGCATTACACCTGTTATTAGCTTCAATCATATTTTTGGTCACGTAAAATTGACGTTTTAAACTTGAAGATGACCTTTAATCATGAAAGTTATTAGATAAATTGATTCTCCAATTAATATCACATCAAACATTTGCTTATTGCTACTTGTCTTTGTGAAAAAATAAAAAAATGTCCTTTTCGATTTAATGACTTTTAACCTTGTACCTCACATTGTATAACCAAAATAATGCCATAAACGAGTTATCCAGTCCAAACATAATCCCATAAAAAGAGGTATTACACATGCCCTAGCTCTATTTGGTAACAATCATATTTTGCTTACTTGACCTTGACCATTGACCTTGAAGATAACCTTGAATTATGTAAATAATATAAAAAATACATTTGCGAGTATTAATTACACGAAAAAGAGGTATCGCACTGGTTCCTACCTTCACTCCTTGCAAACTCATATTTGATCTTGAAATTAACCTTTGCCCTTGAATGTTGCCCTCTAGCGCAAATGTCTCAATATTTCGCAAATTCACCCAACAATTTACCTTATCATCAATAATCAGCCTTAAAAAAATGATTTACTCAAAAAAGGGTTCAAGCCCTATAATTGGTGTCGATCTCTAGGAACAAAAGGGTTTAAAGTGCAAAAATTGAATATTTCCCTAGGCTTTACCAGTTTGACCTTGGGATGAGCTGAGAATGAACTTGATATGACCTCGGGGTGATATCCCATTAACGCATAGTCCCAGCCCATCTTCTATTTGCTCCTAGGTATGCGGGCATATACTATATATTCCGCTGATGTGCTCAGACAATTATGACTGTACAAAATATTGTATATTTTAACGCCCCTCCTCTCTGGGAATTCAGCGGAGGGGTGGGGGTGATGCCCGCGTTTCAGCGTTTACTTGGTTAGTAGAGAGTATGTGCCAGTACATATAGATATATTTATATCAAGATATATAATTTCTATATTTACATTCCAGAAAAATGCAATTATAAACAAATTAAACGATTAAAAAAACAACTTGTGCCAATATCATGGCATAAATAGATTGCAAACAATATGTTTTATGAAAAGTGGTTTCCATGGTAACCATATTAACCTTCAAACTTTGCATTTCCACTTTATTTTTTATCATGTTTGAGGGCAGGGGTACTTAATTATATTTTGGATTGGTTTTACACATCTACTGTATTTTAAAAGTAGTGTTATGCTAGCTTATTACTTTTACTTAGAGATACAACACATTTTTTCGCCATATTTATCAAAAAGACGTCACCATGGAAACCTTCAATTTGTGACGTTGTGCACAGTGATGTGCAAGTAAGAATGCGAGATTCGAAAACTAGACAAAATTTCATGCAAGAAAAAGTTGAAAAACTCTACTGACTAAGACGGTCAGATAAATCGACCTGCCTCCCGGACTATAACATTTGAAGGGTTAATAGGGCGACCCATCTCCTCAATACCTAAGAATCAATGTGCCAAGGTTTGAAGTTGATTGAATCCAAACTCAAGGAGAAATAATACTCCAATTAGAAGAATAAAAAGAAGCAAGAACCGAAGCAAACTCAATATTTCTGAGCAAAGCCAAACATAACAACACATGACTTATTAACACCTCATGATACGGGTAAAAGCATTGACCTTGCAGTGTTGGATTTTTCTAAAGCGTTTGATACGGTCTCTTATCGATTCTTCATGGGGAAAGTTGACCATTGCGGCAACCTGAAGTCGTGGATTAGAAACTTCCTGGTAAACCGTACTCAACAGGTTGTCTGCGAGGGACAGTCCTCTAAATCAACCAAGGTAGCATCTGGCATCCCACAACATACGGTACTCGGTCCTCTATTGTTTCTGTGTTTCATCAATGACATGCCAGACTGTATAGAATCCAGCTGCCGTCTGTTTGCAGATGACTGTCTCGTATTATAGAATACCCGGTAATTAATTGTATTGAGGATTGTATTCAGCTACAGAAAGACCTGACATCGCTGCATGATTGGTCAATAAAGTAGGGTATGCGGTTTAATCCCCAGAATTGTTACATCATGAGCACTCCTGGCAGATATAAGCCTTCATATTTCTACCAAATGGATGACGAAGTCCTCAAACAGGTACAGTCTACCCCATACCTAAGCATTGAGCTCTCCGAAGATACTATCGGGCGCGGGGTAGTAGGCGATGGCACGCTATCCCCAAAATACGACGGCACATCACAAAAACAAGAACATAGCCAGGATTTTCCAGAACGGGGTTCGAATTTTGCTGTACCTCTCCAGCCTCTAAAGGCCCAGTCACACATACCATCACGCACGTCAAGCGCACAAAAAATGAAGAATTTTGGTCAGTGCGTTGTGACTCGCTGGGCGTGCGTCAGAATTCGTTGATGATTTGGCGAGAACGCCTGATGAACATCATTCATTTTTTGTGTGCGTCAAGCTCTGCGCACATTTACTGCATGCTCAAAAATGTGAGCGTTTTTCCTCGTGTGAATGTAGATGCCAGAAGAACGTCAGATCAGCGCCAGTCTAACTCTAGGCACAAGTAGAACACACGCTCTAAATTCGTTGTGTATTCGTTGACCGAGGTTTGTCCCAGTCACACAAAAACGACGCACAGTCCACCCATAAAAAATTAAAAAAAAACAATTTGAGTCTGGATTGTATAAAACGTCGCAAGCTGGTAGCGAATGCACAGCGTCGCAAAGTATGATTGAGCAGAGCTTTGCTAAGGCTTTGGACGCATACAGTGCGCATTAAACCCTATAATGCTAATGTCGACGATAACTTTTATCAGTTTTTTTTGACAATATGTAACCATTTTTAAAAGAAAAAATGTGTCTTAAATTTATGATAACATTATATGTTTGAACTTAATTTTGACAAATTAAAAACAAGTTCTTAAGCTGCAGAAATAACATAGTCACAGCCTGTTTCTCGAGCGTTAAGCGAACTGGCGGCGTGTTCCCAGCGCCTGCTTCGAGTGCTCATGCAACGCAGGGCAGGCGCGTTGCCCGTGATTGCCAGGCGCCTTCAATGGGCAGCCAGGCTACAAACCAAACGTATTTAGCGTTGATATGACGTTGTTATAGCGCGCCCTACGTGTTTCTTGCATGTACTTTTTTTTCTATAAACATATTTTATTTTGCAATTAAAACAAATACAAAAATGTAATATAAGGTTTCTCTACATTTATGCGTTCATATGCTTTCAATATGTTAAACATACCCGACTTCCTTTGGCGATTAGAGGGCACACAAAAATATGCGAGGCGCTAGTGCAGCGCTCTCCACGAACCAGTAACGAGTGTTGACTCACGACCGACGAACGACAGACGCTTTAGCAAAAAATAATCAACTTTCAGTGCGTGGGTCGTGCGTCGACTATGTGTGACTGAGCCATACAGCTAGAAAAAACCTAAAAAATACATGCACTGAGCGCGTATTTAGCGCCCAATTAACGTGATCCTAACGCATGTCCAGCGAACATATAACGTATATTGGGGCGTTGTAAATGCTTTCTAACTTATTCGTGTCTCGCGCTGGCGATGCGCGATGTTTCACTAACTTTGTCGCCCTGCTATCGCGCAACGTTTTTTATTGGTTAGCTACAACCGAAAAAATTCATTTTTATCATTGTCTTTTTATTGATGTTTAAATATCCTGAGCCTACATGTTGCCACCTGACATGTTGGAGGTGGGCGAGTCAGGAGTGAGTTATAGTTGCAGTCAGCTTCCACCGACATTGGGTGTTTTTTCGCAGATTTCTCAGTCAATCTTCAATCAATTTCCATGAAATTTGGCAAGCACTCTTTAAAAAATTAGTGAAATGTGAGTGAGTTTAAAATTCAGACCATTTGACGTGTAGTGGAATATCGAGAAACAAGTTGAATGAAATCGATGGATTTATAGAGGAGTGCCATAATTACAATCTTACTTTAAAATTTTAAAATATTTGAAAAAAATAAAAAATTAAAAATAGAAAATCAATAAAATACTAAAATATAATTATTAATATTCACTGGCAGGCGACTATTTCATAGGAAAACAGCTTAATTTACAGATCATCGATGGTATTTCCACAGAAGTATACTATGGCTACAGGAGGAGGTATGTTACAGCTCAAATAACTGTGGCGGATCGCGTGAAATACAGTATCCTAAGCAGCCTGCCTCGAACAAGGGCTGCTTGAATATTTGTGATCTGGTCGACGGCCGCGCCGGTAACTTGTTTTGAAGGAAGTGTTTAATATTAACAAAATAAAGGAAACAACAATTTAGTGACTGTCCTATTAAAATACATGTTCAAAGTCGACAGAAGAAGTGATTGTATAGGCCTACGTGAATAGGTGGAGTTCAGAAGCCGATGGGTTTATCTCTAAGATGACATTCTAAAATTTATCTAAATGTGAGTTTCCATTCATGTGAAGGGCCAGCTTAATGTACATATAATGTCACTTTACATTGAGCCAGAAGATGTTTTTGTAATAAAAATTGAAAAAAAAAGATAATATCTGCTCTAAGGGGCAACTTCAAATCCTTTTTTAAACATATTTTCCCACTAATTTTTTGTGTATTTTTTTCAAGTAACGAATGCTTTCTGAATAGATTGCACAAAAAATGTTTATGTTGCTACGTAGGGCCATTTTAGACGTTTTTTGGTAGCCTACGCATTTGTCATAAAAACTGTGAGGCGACGGCTACATAAAATTCAGCCTATTAGCAAGATAAAAACCACATGCATGGTTCATACCAAAACCGGCAGAACCGCATCAGGTGGGCCGAGTGAATTCAGCACTGGAGCAACAATGGGAAATGGTCATTTGTAGTGCCCTCTGATGAGTGTAAGTGTTTTTCCGACTGATGATGGACGCGAAGGAAGTTCTTTTATGGTTTGAGGATGCTTTGAAACAACATTGGACGCAAAATGTTATGTCCTCCGCAGTCTCCAGATGCAAATCCTATCGAAAACATCTGGAGTTGGATGAAAAAGGACACAGAGGAGTTCAAACCAGCCACATGTGAAAAAATTAAAGCAGCATTATTCAGAAGTTCTGACATAACTCGTCCTGCAAAGATCAGAACAGTGTTTTCGTCTCTGCTCAGGAGAGCAGCGGCCATCATAAGATCACGTGGCTACCCTACTAAATATTAATTGTGACACTTAATTTTGTTTCATATAGCATCGTAAATATATTTTAGTTCATATTGTGTAAAGAAATTGAAATAAAGTATCCTGGTTTGAGTTGATATGCTGTGATTCATTTAAGGTATTGAGCATCGGTGTAATATATGCATCACTTTGGGGTGGACAAACTTGAATTTGTCCACTGTGTGTACTCTTCGCAATTTGTAATGAAAACAACCTGTGATTTTTTGGACAAAATCAATGATTGTCGCTACACGAAAGAATCATTCACATTATATCTCGTCTCCTTATTTTTCATTTCAAGTTTTTTTTAATAAGATCTGAGTGTGAATACAACTTTCTTTTTGAAATTATACGAATAGCTCTCTGTTCTAATTTATATATTTGTTTCGAGTCATATTCCCAAGCAAGTATACTTATACAATAATTTAAACGAGGAAGTATGAGACTATTATAATTATATGCTAAGTAGGGTGTTTTGAGGAAGCTCATATTTTGAATTGTTTATTATGCCTATGGTTTTAGCGATTGTATTTGCTATTTTAGTTACATGACGTTTCCAATTTAGTCCCAAATAGTTAAATCGTCGACACATTCTATGTTTGTGTTATTGATTGTCAATTTTGGTTTATTGGTGCGCTTTTGTGGTTTGAAAAAAACATGTATTTTGATTTTATTATATCCAAGAAAAGTTTATTTTACATTAACCAGTGATTACATTTCTTAAGTTCCGTATTTATCAAGTTATTGTATGACATAGACAGCACTGCAAGTTCCATTGATGTGACAGCACTAGACATAAACAGCACTGTATACTCCAGGTCACTGTCTATGCACAGCCACGATGACAAATATCTGCTCTGGAGTCGAGCCTGCTACATCCTGCCATAAATTGATATGCAATGTGACCACGTTAGTAGGCAAAGCAAACCTAGGTCCGTTTTTAAGGAGAGTGAACAACAAATGTTGAATGTAAATTTACAATACTATTTTAATCGGATAAATTATGCTTACAAAACATTTCATTCCACAACAAGATTTATAAATGGGTATGCTATATAAAATGTGGCATCAAAAGTCGCATGACTTAAAAAAAATAGTTATATGCAACATATGAATTGATAATAATCATGTTACCATATTTGCGAAACAAGCCTGGGGTCTATTTTTAGCTCCCGCCGTCACCGTAGGTGAGACGGAGGGAGCTATGGATCCCGCCTCCGTTTTTTTGCCTCTTCTTTTGCCTATAACTTTGTAAGAAAATAAGCTAGGATAACAATTTTTGGTATGTGGGTTACTTCCAGGTGGATAATAGACAGGTTAAAATATTTTTAATCTGAATTCAATACGCAAGGTCGCAGAGGAGAAAATGATGATGTTACGTTGGGCCGTTGGGCCGTCCGTAAACAATTCGTTTCCGGAGCATATCTCTGAAAGTACTTGTCCGATTGTCTTCAAATTTTACACACAACACCCCTAGGGGGTCTAGTTGTACCTTTTGGGGTATTTGAACTTTGACCTACTTCTGGTTCAGAACTATGACCTATTTAGACGTTTTGACGCGCACTTCGTTTCCGGAGCAGATCTCGAAAAGTACTGGGCCGATGACAGTCATATTGCACATACATGTTTCTCTAAGGTCCCTAGTTGTGCCGTTTTAGGTTTTTGGACCTTGACCTTGAAGTTGACCCAGCACTTTGACCTAATTTATAACATCGGTAAATCTGACTGAAAGATTTTGCGGAATATCATGAAAACCGCTCAAGATGGCTACACCATTACTATTAAACAAATTGTGAGGTTTCAGGAGAGGATGCATCTTGAAAAATTTCAGGTTGATAAAATTAAAAATGGCCGCCTATCGGCCATTATTCACCTCGACAGGCCTGATATTGCGGAATATCATGAAAACCGCTCAAGATAGCTACACCATTAATATAAAATAAATTGTAAGATTTCAGGAGAGGATGCATCTTGAAAAAATTCAAGTTGATAAAATTCAAAATTGCCGCCTATCGGCCATTATTCACCTCGACAGGCCTGATATTGTGGAATATCATGAAAACCGCTCAAGATATCTACACCATTACTATAAAACAAATTGTAAGGTTTCAGGAGAGGATGCATTTTGAAAAAAATCAATTCGTCCAAGTTCAAAATGGCCGCCAATCGGCCATTATTCACTTTCACATGGCCGTTATTTGGTAAACCGTGCTAGATGGCTAGACCATTACTATAAAACAAAATGTGTGATTTCAGGAGAGGATGCATCTTGGAAAAATTCGACTCGATAAAATTCAAAATGGCCGCTTATCGGCCATTATTCACTTTCACATGGCCGATATTTGGTCAACCGTGCTAGATGGCTAGACCATTACTATAAAACGAAATGTGAGATTTCAGATGAGGATGCATCTTGAAAAAAATTGACTTTATCAAATGCAAAATGGCCGCCTTGTCGGCTATTATTCATTTTCACATGGCTGATATTTGGTAAACCGTGGTAGATGGCTAGACCATTACCTGATTACTTTAAAACAAAGTGTGAGTTTTCGGGGGAGGATGCACCCTGAAATTTTTTAACTTACGAATTCAAAATGGCCGACAATCAGCATTGTTTACCTCGATAGGCCTGATATCAGGTAAACCGTGCTAGATAGCTAGACCATTACTATAAAACAAAATGTGACGTTTCGGGAGAGGATGCCTTTTGAAAACTTTCTCCTCAATCGAATTCAAAATGGTCGCCTATCGGCCACTATTTACTTTTACATTGCTGATATTTGGTAAACCGTGTTAGATAGCTGGACCATTACTATAAAACAAAATGTGAGATTACAAGAGAGGATGCATCTTGAAAAAAATTGACTCGATCAAATTCAAAATGGCCGCCTATCGACCATTATTCACTTTCACATAACCGTTATTTGGTAACCGTACTAGATGGCTAGACCATTACTATAAAACAAAATGTGAGATTTCAGGAGAGGATGCATCTTGAAAATTTTTGACTTGATCAAATTCAAAATGGCCTCCTATCGGCCATTATTCACTTTCACATGGGCGATATTTGGTAAACCGTGGTAGATGGCTAGACCATTACTATAGAATGAAATGTGCGATTTCAGCTGAGGATGCATCTGGGAAAATTTCGACTTGGTCAAATTCAAAATGGCCGCCTTTAGGCCATTATTCACTTTCACATGGCCGATATTTGGTAAACCGTGCTAGATAGCTAGACGATTACTATAGAATGAAATGTGAGAATTCAGCTGAGGATGCATCTTGAAAAATTCTGACACGATCAAATTAAAAATGGCCCCCTATCGGCCATTATTTACTTTCACATGCCCAATATTTTGCAAACTGTGTTAGATGTTAGTCCATTACTATAAAACAAAATTTGAGGTTTCGGGGGAGGATGCACCCTAAGTTTTTAACTAGTTTATTCAAAATGACCGTAAATCAGCTATTAGTTAGGTAGACCATTACTGGGATACTGATTAGGATCATTAATTTCAATGGAGGTTTGCAATCTCTGACAGACTGTCTAGTTCTTATCTTACTCTTAGACGGGGATTCTTAGACCTAGTTGTCTTGCGTCTTGATTTTTAACCTAGCCTATGACTACATTAATAACCCTACACAAAATTGCTTAAATCAAATTCTAATTCGGAGCGGGAGCTCCTGGACTTATGTAGTCTTGTTTCATTAGAGTAAACAACAACTATTGAATGTAAATTTACAATACTATTTTTTAATCGGATATAAAACATTTCATTCACAACAAAATTTATAAATGTGCATGCTATACAAAAAGTGGCATCAAAAGTCGCATGACTTGAAACAATTAGTTATTTGTAACATATGGCTTGATAATAATCATGTTATCATATTTGATCATATATTTCGTGACGAGAGGCTATTCCGTGCTGGCCTATTTATATTGATTGAAAATATCAGGCCAATGTAAAAGTTCAAATCGGATAAAACTGGATCGAAAGTAATTAAATAGTACTTTTGGCAATGACAGGTGTTACCATGCAATCACAGACTATAAAAAGGATATTTATCTGGTTCGTGTTGTTCTGCGAGCGGAGTACGTTTGGCCATTTTGCCAACTCTTGGAGCAGGGATGACATATTTGTGTTAATGTAGAGCTATCCCCTGGTACTATGGCAAAGCAGGTGATTGAAATACTTATTGCACTTGAGCCTTAACTGTAATTTTTATTTCACCTTTTACATCGTAAGCCAAAACATATTTTACTTAACATATTTTAAAGTAAGTGTGTCGTCCGTCATGATTCGCTGAGTAAACATTGTGGGCGCACAATGAAATGGAACGCATGCGCAGCATGGTGAATGCCCACGACCCAGCAGACACAGGACGTTGAACCAATGTTGGTCCAACATAGATTCAACGTCTTGTGTCTGCTGGGGAGAGTATGGTCCGCCGCATTGTAAACATTATTGTTCAGTGAAGCATATAGCGACCCAGCTGCTTTAATCAATATGCATAATATTCATACGGATCATTGTTATTGTGTGGTATTGCTTAATATAATTTACATTAATAATGCCAACATGGTGATGTCAAATTCATTATCTAACGTCGAGAATAATCCAGTCACTTATCAGCAAAATATCAATTATGTCATGGGGAACAAAATACTGCTGAAAACTTAAAATTTGTATCACCATGTGATTTTTGTGTTTCTTTATTGATTAATTTTTGAGATATATCAGGCAAAGGAAAATTACATGTGACATGCAGCAAGATCAGCCCCGAGCATTTTTGTACCCATTGTATGAGAATTAACTGTAGCCAAATGTAATGAAAACAGTCACAATGGTCATTCAATAAAGTTTTTGTACGAATGGATCTAGCTGGTGCCAACACTACCAAAAAATACACCAAACAATGTTTTCTAGGTTGAGAGACATGTTTTCTCCTTTTTTTTATAACAGATAAACAACTACCACTGGTTGGGATTTTGCATCCTCGTTGTAACTCAACTAAGGTGAGTATAATAATTGGCATATATTTAAATGGTAAAAAGCATGTGAACCGAAGAGCCATCATTGTCCTATATTCTGTGAACGCAGTGACGTCACTCGGTGAAAACAAGGTTATATAACACCCCCTCCCCCATACTTCATTCAGTGAAAAAACGCAGTGACGTCACTGGGTAAAAACAAGGTTATATAAGACCCCCTCCCCAATATTTCATTGTAGTAGCCAGCTCGATGAAAACAAAGGAGTTCAAGGTCATTGAGTTTCACAGAATGATTGTCCTATAAATTATCAATAGAAACGAGGCCTACTTGGGTCACTCACACTTTAGATCTGTGGTACACTGTGGAAGAAAGAGTTAGTAATTCGGGTAATTTTCCGAGGTAGCATCAGAATTTACATTTGTATGTGTATAATCAGTTTCTACAGAACGGTTTTCAGCGTGAGAGCTAGACAATTTATGATACGATACCCCATGCTTTCAGTGGGACTTCGAAATTAAATTAAATCACATTGGCTACGGACTGAGATTATTTATGTATCGCATTCTAAGTTTTATTTTCACACATACAAATGTGTATCCTGATACCATGGAAAAATACACAGATTACCGATCGTAGATTATGATGTCTATGGCGGAGTGCATTTTGAGGCCCCTTTGTCCAATGCATTATTAACGGTGGTCTATCCATTTAACCAGTCTCATTCAATTGTGTTCTTTCCACGTGCTGAGAAAGCGTTTCTCAAGCTCCGGAAACTATTTCCCCTAATCATCTACATGCAATAAGTGGGCGGGAGCCCTAGGGTAGTGGTTAGCACCGATGCCTTTTACACCAGGGTTCGGTTACCGGTCTCGGAGGTTTGAAAGAAACAAAAAATGTTTCTTCCAATCCACTTATGAAAGTCGGAATTGTGGGGAGCCTCCGTGACCGAGAGGTAGCGTGCTCGGCCTCAGACCGCCAGGGCTCGAATTTCGCATCCTGTGTCTGAAGGACAGTATCATCTCAATCATCTCACCATCCTCAGGAGGTTCTCTTGGCCCAGTTTAGCCTATATGTGCACAAAGGTGGCCTAAAGCCCGATTCATTTCATTTACATGAAATGTTTACTGAATTTCAAAGGCTTTCTTCAGCAATCTCAAGCATATTAGGCACTGTTGTCTCTCAGTGTTGCACTAGCTCTGAATATGAATACCCCCCAAATAAGATTATATTTTTATCAGGGGGGGGGGGGTTAACAATAATCTATCCTGGTTGAGGCTATATATGTGGAATATGTCGTCTCTATATCTGGGCAGCAGCAGTCAATTGCAATTTCCAAAAAGAAAGATTTAGAAAAAAGTTTCAAAATTAGCACATAGTGTTTGTATGTGAGGATGTTGATGTGCATGTTGGAAGTTTCAGAAAGAAAGTATTCAAGTGGCCTTATTTAAAAAAAAAAGTCTTTTTAGCAAATATAAACTTAAATTGTAGGGCCTACTACAAATTTAAGTAGGTTAGGAATTATTTTGAATCTACATAATTATTTTTATTATTATACCGATACTATTATATCATATGTTATTTATAATTATAATATGTTCTGTAATAAATCTGTACTTTTTTCTAGGGTTGCTTCGACTTCTACAGATTTATCAGGTAATCATTTTAAATAAAATATTGTTGATGCATCTACCCTGTTGTGATCATTTTCATAAGCAATGTGAATATTTTAATTTATCGGTGTTCTCCTTGAAGGTCCAGTCAAGTGATTTCAGCTTAGCAATTTCTGCGCAATACTAGGATTTTTGAAAATAGATCCCATTTCATGGAGCCTTCGATATAATGTTCTGTTTGCGGTCGAAATGCAATGTTGAATAAATACAGATAATAAAACAGCTATTTTGGCTTATATCTTGTTTTCGAAATTGTATATTACAGTCTAGGAGCCTAGTGTCTACTGGTCATGATTGCACTAGCCTAATAAAAAAAATAGAAAACAAATCTTTTTTTAAAATAAGAAATCAAGATTATCCAGGTGTAGCACAAGTATAAGAGAAAGCCAACAATAAAGCACATGTATACATGTGTAGCCTATAGTGTTGGTTTAGTGTTGAGATAACGCTTTGTCGTTAAGTCTCTCATGACCAATTTGCTAGGTAGGAAAAGAGACCTACCTCATGCCATATTAAGTCGGCATTAAACGTTGGCACGCACTGCATACAGATATGTTTACACGACGGCACGTAAACATAAAATTATTTAAAAAAGAATGTGATCAACATAGCATAACTTTATTTTAAAAAACGATTTTAACGACATTGGTTTCAATGACATGGGGAACAGCAAATAAAAGTATATTATTATTATTATTATGACTTTCAATGAAACCCCATAAGGTCACTATGTGTTTTGATCTGTTGATGAGCGCGCGCATTAGATTAAGGCCGCGCATTACCAACAAAAAACATGTATTTTTTCTGCCCAGCGCGCGTATTGGATGGTTGCCAATTTCGAAAAAACAGTTTATTTCATTTATGTCTTTTGCTTATTGTTTTGCTTCCCTCATTAACGTTTTCAAAAATATGTCTAAAGTTTTTTTTTTACTTTGTAGCCAATAACTTTCTAGAAATTTGTCCAAAGTTTTTTCTTAAATGTTTTTTCTCCGCTCTCATTAGATTTTGGATTTTTTATCATCTCGGATAAAGAAAAAAAAGTAGGCCTATCCTACAGCATGGCAAAGTTTTAAAAAACAACAATTAACGTCAGGTGGACTAAGTTTATATTGTTTGTCAGGTTTAACCAATTCGCGTGCTCACTTAGCCGGCATAAAAATAACAATAGGCATATATATTTGGGTTTTGGGCATATGTGAACTAAAAATCTTAATGCTTTGTATTTTTTATCTGAAACAGTTTTTGAGGAATGGGCGTTCTATAAAGGCCGCCTCTACAAAACATATGAAGCTGCTAATTTTGACGATGCCAAGATCATCTGTGAAAGTGCTGAAGGCAATCTAGCTACAGCAGAGGATGCTGATCGCAATGCCTATATTCGATCTCTTATGTCGTAAGTTGAAATATGCCTATATGCATGCCTACACTATACATTATAGACTAGGCCCAATGTAAAACAAAACAATTTATAAGATGTTTGGGTGTAGGTAGGCCTATATTTATTCTAGTGATATTTTTAAAATAACCCAAGTAGGCCTAGGCCCCACGTCACATAAATTATTTCATTATGATAATCAACTAAACCCCAGGATGTAACATTGGGGGAGAGTGGGGAAATATGGGCCACAGGAATGAGGGGCCAATCACTCTTGCATAAAATATAAAACAATACCTCACCCTCAATGTCATATGACCTTAAGGACCCCTACCCCTCGTGATAAGATGAAAGTTAGAACCACACATTTTCTACACGGTACGTATTTTTTTCACTTTGGATTAATGTTGAGGTTTTCCGCTACATTGGATAGCCGAATATGTATGATATATACTAGCAATGGGTTTATTGACAATTTTTATTATGTCATATTTCAGTTGAGAAGCCCTTAAATCTTACCCAAGAAAAGTTTCCGACGTTTGTTATGTGAAGGTCCGTTTGGGTAGGAGTGGGCCATCAGGCTGATATGTGGGAGGAGCCCCTCAGGGACGTAGGCCCTACGCAGCTTTCCGATATAGAGGGGGAGAGGGGGTCCCTCTGACCCTCGCCCTGTGCACACCCGTGCTCTTCCTATGTATCAATGGCCAACTCCTCCCAATCATTCAATATTGCTACCCTCGTTAAGTTAAGTACAAAATACATCAGTGTTAATTTTTTGGCAAATTTAGGCACATTTAGCCGGCTTCTTAAAGCATTTGTGAAAAATAGGGAGGCGCCCCTTGGCCCGCCACTGTCTTGCAACGTTTCGAACGGCTCCGTCAGCCAATTTCTTGCTCCAAAGAGCTGTGGGAAAGTCAATTACAGTCCAAAATTAAACATACTAGTCAGCATATAATAGTCAGAGGACGACAGCAGTAGGCAGACAGCTGTATGCTTATTATATTGAGAGTACACGGTAGGCTCAATTTCACTTCCAACTTTAGCTTCCATATGTCTCCACGTTTGATGTAGGCCCTACTTTATCTCAGTCAAATCATAGGCCTACTGCTTCATCCTTTTACTAGGTCCAAATTACACAGCACATCGTTACAAATGACTATGCAATAATGGGGTGAAGACCCCTAGTATGGCAAGAGAAAATGGTCCACGGGCATAGGGTGGATTAACTTTTGTAACCTACATTTTTAAAACCCTTATGGTGTCTAGAAAACATATTTTGATGTTAGCAGCTCGAAATTTAGCCCCATGGGTGTTTATATGGAGCTACCCCCGAACCTGTCTAAGATTAGGGGGGTTGGGTTACGCAAAGGTATGTCTTTGCTGTTCTAGTTTATCAATCTACACATGCAATGTAGGCCTACCCTATAAAAGTTTATTCATTTTCCGTTCAAATGATGTATTACATGGTGCAGAGGATTAAAGAGTGATCTCTACAAAACACTTTTTTATTACAAAACAATCAAAATCGACATCAAAACAAGCTAGTTAGGAGAGAATGGTCCACGAGCATAGGGTATACGTAACATTTTCCCCTGTATCCAACTGTTTTCTTTATTTGAACAAACTACAGTCGCTATACGAGTGAACTATACACCAGCATTCTCTTTATAATACTAATTTAGTGTTCCATCGATGAGGTCAAATTGAATTTTTTTTGACATTTTTGTGAGCCGTCAGTGCTGTAAATTGATATTTTGTGCCGAGAAGTGTTCATTCTTCACCGAGAAGCGTTAATTTTGCTCTGATAGGCGTGTTTTTGAATATGCAGTGTGATCCTACAATTGGGAAGAAACTTATTTGTTGTGAGTGATTTGGAAGAATTTTGTTTATGCTCGACTTATTATCAAGTGCGGAGCATTATCCTTATATAAGAGTTCCGTCGATTGGGTCAAATTGAAATGTATGCTTTTTTTGACACATTTTGTGAGCTGTCAGTGCTCTAAATTGACATTTTGCGCCGAGAAGCGTTCATCCTTCGCCGAGAAGCGTTGATTTTGCTCTGATAGGCGTGTTTTTGAATATGCAGTGTGATCCTAAAATGGGGAAAAACGTATTTGTTGTGAGTGATTTGGAACAATTTTGCTTATGCTGGACTTATCATCAGGTGCGGATAGTTATATCTTGGAAAAATGACAGGTCACCAAAATATTTTAAAAATAGCACAATAAGTGGGCTGAAGAAAAGAAAACAAAAAGGGCACGATATGTGACTGTGCCAAAACTAAGTGGCCTGGGCTACATCAAAAGGGGTCACGTGACCCCCTGATTCCGCCCCTGATTATAGGCCTACTACACAAATGAAACATGTATGCCATGGTTATGCAGACTACTTTGTTATTGATGAATCAACTTCATATCTTGCGCAAGCATAAGCCTTGATCCAAAGGGTGGCCAAAGACCATTTAAATTTTAATTAACCGACTGGAAGTGCTTCATAAAAACACACGAAGTCCCAGCGTCGCTACTCAATGGGTCCAGCAAACATGATACGGGGGATACGGTGAGGGAACGTTGCACTCCTGTAAAGGAGCGAACACATTGGAGCAACTGGTTATTTAGATTAAACAAACAAAATGTTATTGGTATTGCATTCCCAAGATTTGAAGCGCTGTAAAAAACTATTGTAGCCTATTCATATTTTCTTTCAATTCACTCGCGAAGTTGAATTTGACCTATGTCCATTAAGGATTTGAAATATCCTGAAGACTTCAATTATACTTCCATGCCTTCGCGTAGATTCACAGTCACCAAATTATTTTTATATTATAGCCGATATCAGAAATGGATTTTGTGCCCCAAAGGTTATATGAAACGACAAATCACATGTAGCTGCTCGACCACTTATCTAAAAGTTTTATTCCCACTGTGACAACTACTGGTCATTTTGTATCTTGATATGGTGTTTGTAGGTCACATATGTCACCAATGCTTAAAATAAATTATTGATGCCAGAAATGGATTCTGCGTCACATGTCCGATAGTAACAATATATGACATGTAGGCCTGTGGGGATAGTGTCTCAATCTCTTTCCGTTGTCAAGACCCTTCGGGTTTCTGGAACTTCCCGAACGGTCTCGTCCATGCTAGCTTTTTACCGTCAAAATCTCGAGCCCACACCACTCTCAACCTAGGCGTCGTGGAGGACCGTCGCATCATCTGATCCACGCAGCCACAGCCTCGTGGCTTAGGGACGTCGTGTCTTGTCCGTATCTGTGCCCAACGTTTATTCACAAGACAAATCATAATTGAATAAAGGAGGGAAAAATCATGGAGTCATACTATTTGTGAGATTTGTGGATAGAGTGAGAAAGTGAATCAGTAGCTGGGTGGAGTGATCCGCCAACCAGGCCACCGCCCATTACCCCGCAGCCCGATAATTGGTGACCACCGACGTTGAGACAAAAAATGCAACACTTCTGATTTGGATTTCTGTTACCATCGATAATATTAACGCTTGACGCTAGAGAACTACAGGCAACCTTCTGCTAACTTTTTAACGTTCTTTTGGTGTTATCATTACTGATAAGAACCAAGGATAGTTTTATTCGTAGGGGATCGTAAAAATGAACAATCATTTTTATAAAGGTATGTGAGGAATGCAGGTCACAGTACAAATAATGCCAATAGCATTAGTTAGAAAAGTCATTTGAGGAGAGGTATACTCGTTTTCGCAGAAATAGCGAAAATTTCAAAAGATTTAGACAAAACCACGTGTTTTCACTTTTTTCAAGATGGCTGACATGGTGGATTGCAAGCGAAATTCGACTGAATAGTCTAGCCATGAACTATCAGGAATATAAAACTATTTTTTCCTTTATTACGTCAGTGCAGACGACTGGGAAGAAATTATTTTTAAAATTCATATTAAATCGTTGAACACCATATTTGCGTGACTCGATTTATAACAACCTCC
The DNA here is from genome assembly GCA_964017125.1 of Flabesymbios commensalis. Lineage (NCBI taxonomy): Eukaryota > Metazoa > Annelida > Polychaeta > Terebellida > Flabelligeridae > Flabesymbios > Flabesymbios commensalis. The sequence goes on along the minus strand of OZ024907.1, from coordinate 35,592,440 downwards.
AACCGATTTAAAGAATAATCAGCATTTTTCTTTTATAAATATAAAATATTGATTCGAAAAATACAACCTCGACTGAATGAAATTTTATAGGTTGAGGGCCAATTAACACTGTTCGCCTGAAATATATGCCATTAAAAGGTTTTATTTGGTCTGTAATATAACTAGTAACTAGTGCGCCGAACTGCCTGTAAATATGTTATTGAGCTGATGAGCGTGGCGTCTACCCGCACACATACCAGTCGTACAGCATACAGCAAAACCGTCCTATGGGCACTAGACTAACGCGATAAAACGCATCAAAGCGAGCCACCGATTTTAACGTCACAGCGACTATGCAGTCTTTATAGACTACTGTCAGTCAGAACTTATAATTACAGAAATTAATTTTCAAAATTTGGTTTGAACTGTAAATCATTACATTCTACAGTCAAACCTAGTCTAACGTCGTCAGGACGAAATTCTGTAAATAGTAGGATGACAAATCTTACTCACTTCGTCCAACTTATGTTACTTGACAGTGGTGTTATTTTGACAATTCTGTTACTGTGGTTTTTTGACTGGACACGCTAGACCGTACATTGCAGACAAATTTCGAAAGTAAGTTTTTATGGGTTTACACAGATAAGGGCACCCATCGCATAGAGCAACAAAACCGTTTATCAATAGTGGATTCGTTTGGCATGGTATGAATATAGATGTCGCAAATTGGTGCCGCAGTTGTAAAGGTTGTCAGACAGCAAAGGTTGCTCGACATAATAAATAGGCCTTTGGCAAATTTAACGAACCTAAAGAGAGATTCGATCACGTTCATGTCGATATAGTCGGTCCTTTACCGTACTCAGACGGATTCAAATATTTACTCACCTGCGTCGACCGTTTTATGCATTGGCCAGAGGCCATATACCATTAGTCGATATAAAAGCAGAAATGGTCGCCGATGCTTTCTTTAGCGGGTGGATAACTCGTTTCGGAACGCCTGCTACTATCACCACAGATAGGGGCACTCGGTTCGAATCCAAATTATGGGATAATTTGTGTAACCAATTTGGTATAGTCAGATATCGCACAACGAGTTAGCACCCCCAGTTGAATGGCATGGTCGAGCGCTTTCACCGTCAACTTAAAGCTGCCATTATGGCACACGAGTCACCGAACACATGGACGTCAACATTACTACGCCCGGACAGATTTAGATGATTACTCTGACAAGCTAAGGGTAGCCATGTCGTGTCTCTGATTGTGCCCACCGCGCGATACCATACAGAAAGATATGTTCCAATATAAGGAACTTAAAACATGCTCAAATGTATTTTTGCGACAATACATGTCCGCCTCCGACCGCCCCTTACGATGGAGCGTATAAGGTCATCTCTAGGAGCGGCAGAATTATGAAAATCCTTTTTAAAGGCAAGTGGAGACGGTCTCAGTAGACCGAGTTAAACCTGCACACTTCGAGTGCGCGCCTGATAGAGGTACAGAAATAGAGTGTAAGACGCAACAAAAAACAACGCATTCTAAGACTGCTGGGATTGCTCGCGGAACCCGTAAGGAGCTGAAAGGATCAAGCAGTAAATTTACTCAGAAGCCAGCTCGGCAGGGAGTCGAGTCACACATGAGTGCAAAGAAACAGTTTTCGACACGTACCACTTGTTCAAGTCCGCGTTCACTTCACAGTCCCAAGCGACTAGAGCACACTTGCCTAGACAACACAAGCCATATATAGCACCGCATTCTCGAACCCCTGCTGTTAGGCTACTCGCGCGAATGGGAGCAACGGCAGTTCGAGAACATACTCAGATAGCCATATCGCTATAAATGATACGAACAGACGAAAGGACGTTAGACGTAACTCAAACATTGCCAACAGCAATAAAGATATATCGGATAATTCCGTGAAACAGGCAAGAGTAGGAAGCAAAATCAATACTCCGACTCGATTCGTACAGATGGTCCATGCCGTAGTGGCACCTAATGACATTTACGATGGGACTAACTGCATGTATCGTTATAATTGTCATTTGTAAATATGATTTCGCCAGGCCTGGCCTTATTAAGCAATGTAAAGTAACATTAATTAAGTATTTTTAAAAGGTAAACGCACAGATCAGTATTGGATGTATTAATTAAAGTTCAATAGGGTCGGATGACACATGCAGAAAGCAGCACATGCATAATATGAAGAACAATGGTGTTAAGAGGATAGGAAACAAATGGACTTTAAAAAACTTTTTTTACGCTGCGTGCATGATGTTCGCCACCCACCTACCATGTATTTTTTCACCCAGTCGGTTAAAATATTTTATAATCATTGTGGATTTGGTGCACTGTTTGGACAAACCGATTTTGACGCTTTCCCCATAAATTAGTTTGTGATCATACGTTGTCACTTAACACGGGGGTAATGTGTGGATAGCGTCTCATTCTCTTTTTGTCGTCAAGACCCTTCAGGTTTCCGGAACTTCCGGAACGGTCCCGTCCACGCTAGCTTTTTACCGCCAAAATCTCGAGCCCGCACCACTCTCAACCTAGGCGTCGTGGAGGATGGTCGCATCGTCTGATCCACGCAGCCACAGCTTCGTGGCTTAGGGCCGTCGTGTCTCATCCAGCTCTGTGCACAACGTTTATTTACAAGACAAAATCATAATTGAATAAAGGAGGATTAACAACATTATGGAGTCATCCTATTTGTGCTTACCGTCGCCCCGATGGGGATAGAATGAGAAAGTGAATCGGTATCTGGGTGAAACGGTCTGCTGACCAGGCCACCCCCCGTTCATCCTGCAGCCCGATAGGCCTGAATAATAGATCATTTAAGGAAGTTGTATTTTCCTTCATATGGAGGTTAGAGGTCACATAGCAATATTTTTAGGGTCATTGATGCCTAGAATGACATTATGGATACCAGAAATAGATTATGTTTCACACAGTTAGTATTGGGTTTGAAGGGGGAAAAATAGGCCAAAGCTGTTTTTTCAGGAAACCTTCGAAATACCATTACAAATAACATACTAAAACTCCCCGTGATTCCCGCTGGAGCCTTTCCCATTATTCAAGATGGCGTCCAAGATGGCCGCCAAAAAGTTAATACCCCCAAAATATTATGACAAAAGGTTTCTCAAAGGTTTTCTATTTTACTGGACATATAGTGAATGACCCCTAAAAATGAATGAAAACTGGGTCATCTCCAAGATGGCCGCAATTGTCCGTGAAAATCGGTAAAACCATCCTAATTTACCCAAAATTGCTTATAATCAGTGGTGGCGCTGGTGTAGACTGTGGTGACCTCAAATAACCGGCGATAGCGTGTTTGACATTAGGTTTCTCACGTGGGATGAGTTCCCCCGAGGGAGTTATCCTTCCTAAATTGTTACTCTGGGGACTATCTGACCCGAGGATAGCGGAGCTGCGCGAAATGCCACGGTGCTTCAGCATTAAATTGCACAGCGAAACCCAAGTCTCCGGCCGTCTGGGCATGTCTGGTGGTAGATCCCCTAGACATGCCAAGAACCTCTTATGGGGCGAGCGAGGGAAAACGCTCTCAATAACCCACCATGCCCTATTACCCTGAACCTCATCATCTGTACATCATTCATCGTATCAATTGACTACAACGTTTTTATCGTATTAAAATGTCAGAGAGATCGGTTTTAACATTTTGGTGACCATCTTGGACGCCATCTTGAATAATGGAAAAGGCTTCAGCAGGAATCATGGGGAGTTCTAGTATATTGTTTCTAATGGTATTTGGAAGGTTTTCTGAAAAAATTAGCTTTGGCATATCCCCCCCCCCCTTCAGCCTGATTACAGGTCTAATACTATTCGTCTAGCTAGCTGAAAGGGACATATCACATATAGGCCTAACTATTGGACCACTGGTAAAAACGATTCACTATAATTATGACCACTATACTGATCATATTTTGACTTTTATGTGATGCTTGATGGTCACAGAAGCTTATGGTTTTAAATTGAGGTACATCAATTGGTTCCACGTCCCAAAATTACATAGTACATTGATAATGAGATTATTAGGTTCCTATATATTTTTCTAGAAGGCCGCTGGCGGCCATCTTGGATTTTTGCCGTTTTCAACCAAACGCAACATGCATCTTTTAAAATATAAACTGGTTAACCTTCATAAATCTTTTTTTGTACCAAAATGCATTCAGAACTAGAAAAGGAACTTAATATAGGCTAAGTAAAGATGGTGCAGAATAGCCTATAGTGTACAGAATAGTGTACAACCAGCTTGAACACTACTTCAAAGAAAAAAGTTTGTTATATAAATTGCAATCAGGTTTTAGACCTTTTTTTTAGATCTTTTTCTACTGGTACTTGTCTTACCTTTCTTATGGATTATATACGTTCAGAAATGGATTTTGGAAATTATATCGGCATGTTGATGATTGACCTGCAGAAAGCGTTTGACACTGTAGACCATTATATTCTTGAAAAAAAACTAAAAGCTATAGGATCTAAGGCTTTTAAATTAAATGGCATTAAATCATGGAATAAACTGCCTTTGAAAAAAAAGAAATTAAACTCATTGTCAACTTTTAAACAAGCTGTGAGACTTACCTAATAGATAAACTAGTGAGCGAATACAACTCAGACTTTCTATATTAGGCCTAGTAGTTTGCGTGAGTTGTATTTGAAATTATATATATATTAAAGCCAGTCTAGTCATCATGGGATAATGCTATGACTAAAAGTGTATGTTGTGGTCATGGAAAATGTTTCTTATTAAAATTTATTTTATATAAACTTTTTTCAAGTATTTTCAATGAAATTTTCTGTAAACCTTTTCAGTCGCCATCTGTTCTTCTTTTTGGGGACCACTATGGAAATAAGAGTCACCAGACCCTTTATAGCGTTTTTTATCCCTGGTGAACAGTATGGTGGCTCTGATAGTTTTATAATCATGTTTTACTAAAATAAATCAAATAAAAAAATCAAAGTATTTGCCTTCTAAATTTTTTTCTCATGATTGTAAGCGAATATGAACAATGAGCGGTCTACAAAAGCTATAATGTAGTTGGCAATAATTGTGACAGTGTAGGCCTACTGGAAACTTTTGGTGCCATTTATCGTGTTAATTAACAAATATAACGGGGGTTTCTATGGCCGTGTAAGCAGTATTCATGACGTCAGTGACAACAGGCGAGGACATACAGGCAAAAACGTTCGGCAGACCACTGGCCAGCCGTCGTGCTGTCCATTGATGCGTGACACACTCGACAATCTTCGGTGCACTGACAAGAGGATCTCTCCTGTCAGTGTACCGAAGATTACTGATTGTGTCATAGTTCAGCTGATATTATCTTATGTAGGAATCACTATCGGTCAATGGGAAAAAGTGACAAATTTAATTTTACAAATGTAAACAAAAACTGATCACACAAATTACGTTGTAGAGGAGGTATATACTTTGGTCTCGCTGAAAAAAGAGAACAAGAGAATGAAGGTCAATATTACTTTGTGTCTGGAGTTAACATCACTTGGACAAACTGGGACAGTGGTCAACCTGACAACTATTACAACGAAGACTGCGCTAACATGAGAAGTAATGGAAAGTGGAATGATATACCTTGCTCTTATTCATATCCATTTGTCTGTGAAAAAGGTAACGTAAAAAAACGTTATTAAATGATGTAATGTAAGTTTCATTAACAAGCTATTGGTGGGGTTGTTGTCAACACCCAACAGTGTTATTGTCAACGCCTTGATGAAACATTTGTTTGTGAGTGGACTCTTTTGACTGATTGTTGCCTTTTACCGACATGGCTTACATTATACTAGGGTTATTGCTTCTCATAACTACATATGGCCCATATATATATATACACTGATATAATGGCCAAGCATACAAACTAGAGCTCAGGGAAGTGATGGGTGTGGTTTTGTTGAATTTAGCTTCGTAGGGTTGGCTAATCCATTATAAAATAATTATAGCAGACATCACAATCCTAATCAAACAGTTTTTCTAATATTCAGATGCTGCAGACATGGTTTACCCCTGTGAGTCAGGTTTTATTTACCACTCCGGCAGATGTCACAAGAAGCTTGAGGGTCTAGAAAATTTCCAAGATGCCGTACAGGCATGTGAAGATATTGCAGCTTCACTCATTTGTTTTCAAAGTCAGGACCACAGAGATGTACTCTTGGATCAGTATGGGTAAGGGAAACTTCAACAAAATTGTATATATTATGTTGTGCGTGTGTGTGCGTAGGCCCTATGTGTGTCACTGTGTGTATGTGCGTGAATAATGTGATGAATAATACAATAAATATGAGAAGATATGACAAAATAGTACGTACATTATCTTTAGTCTTAGCAAGGAATTTATAGGGATAGATGCATTGGTCTTAGCGATCACTTGCTTGTACTCTTTATAGTACTTCACTATCTATAGTCTTAGAGATGACTTGATCGCACGGTACTCTTTATTCTCCAAGTCATATCACATTAAGACATTTTTAAATTAGTCTAATTCCAGTTTATTTTTTATTTTTTCGTAGGCATATAAATGTTATTTTTTGGGATCGAAATGTTGTTTGTAATAAACGAATTTCGCAGTAAAGATTTCACTGTGATCGAAATTAAAATACATGATGATACAATCCTATTTAAAATGACAGGCCTACGTTCTTGAAAAACATTTTGTATAATTATTATTTTTTTCAATATGTAAATCGTACTAACGTGTTTTTTTCTCTCTTCCTGTTAGCGCTAATTTTTGGGTAGGTATGAGAGACGTAAACGTAGGTGACAATTACCAGTATAAGTGCATTGATGGAACACCAAATCCATGGACTGGGTGGGGTGCGGGTGAACCTAACTGTACCACTGGCACTAGCCCACGATATGCTGTCCAGACAAGTGCGGATATGATTTGTGCAGATGATTCCACTTCAATCAAAAATATACTCTGCAGCAAACGTAGGTAACAACATTACATGCTATCAAAGGCTGCAGTTTTTTTTATTTATAAGTACTGATCACTATTCATATTATATTTTGCTACTGTGTTATTTAAACATGTTTAGCTCCCGCAGTCACCGAAGGTGCGAAAGAGGGAGCTATTATCATATATAATGGGGTTTTTACTTCTTCGTTCGCATATAACTTTGTAAGGAAAAACATTGGATTGTTATCAGATTTCAATAATCATGGTTACGGATAGACGGGTAGATATATGTAAATAACCACCCGAACCCCCAAAAAATTATAACAAAAGTTTTCTCAACGGTTTTCTATCGTACTGGATATAGTGAACGACCAAAAAAAAGTCTATCAAAATCTGACCTATAAAAGTCCGAAAATCCAAGATGGCCGCCATTGGCCGGAAAAATGGGTAAAACCATCCTAAATTAACAATTAAACCATGATTCTTGTTAATAATCCATGTTTTTAAGAGATTGGGAACTCATTAGTTACAATAACATTCTGGCAGTGTTAAAAATCTAAGATGGCGGTGGGGATAGGGGGGCAGAATCCACGGTCAAAGGTCAATTTAAAGTTAAAATAGGATTTTTCAACAAATAAAAGTAGGAACAAGTGTAATACCCTTTTTCGTGTAATTTTGACTAGAAAATCCATGCCTTATATTATTTCCATGATTCAAGGTCATCTTCAATGTGAAGAGGTCAACTTCAAGGTCAAGTAATCGAAAATATGATTTTTACCAAATATAGCTAAGAGCATTACTTTTGTGTAATACCTCATTTTCATGTGACTTTGACTGGTAAGTCATTTTATGGTATTCTGTTTGTGATTCAAGGTGACCTTCAAGGTCAATTTTAAGGTCAAGTTAAGGTCAAATTCCTCACAATATTACTTATAACAAATACAAATATCTATTTTGAACTCGATAAAGTCTTCTTGAACGCTTTCCCATCATCCTTCAATGCTTTACCGTCGCTCTTGAACGCCCCCAGATTCTCTCTAACGTCTCCCAATCGCCCTTTCACACCTTCCCATCGCCATTTAGCGCCTCTTCGAAATCCTTTAACACTTACTCATTTCATTTTTACGCCTCTCCATCGCATTTTAACGCATTTTAGGGCATAACACCTTTCCGTCGCCTTTTAACACTTTGTTGTCGCGCTTTAGCACCTTTTCGTCGTTCTTTAAGCCCCCCCGTTGCCTTTTAACGCCTCCCTGTCGCCCTAAAATGCCTCTTGGTCGCCCTTTAATGCCTCTGTGATGCCCTTAGACGCTTCCTCGTCGCCCTTTAACACCTCTACATCGCGCCTTATTTCCTACCTTTTAACCTTTTAACGCAAACACAGCTCACTTTACCATCGTTTCATCACCCTTTATGCATCTGCGTCGGTCTTTGACGCCTCTTCGTTGCAATTGAAGGCCTTCCCGTCCCCCTTTAGCGCCCACCCGTTACCCTTGAACACCTCTTCATCGCCCTCTAATGTCACCCCGATGCCCTTTAATGCTTTTCCATCGTCATTCAACGCTTCCTCGTTGCCCTTTGATGCCTCACTGCCACCAGTAATGCACCCCGTCATAATTAAACGAATCTTAGTCGCTCTTCCACCCCTCTCCATTGCCTTTTAACGTTTCTTCATCACTCTTTAACGTTTTCCCATCACCCTTTAACGCATCTGCATCACCCTTTAACGCTTCCTTGTCGCTCTTTCACGCCTTCACATCGTCATTTAACGCTTTCTTGTCGTCTTTTAATGCATTTCAACACACCTTTTTACACACCAGTCGCACTTCAACTCCTATTCGTCGTCATTCACTCCTTCACATTGCCCTTTGCCGCCTCTTCGTCGCCTTTTAGCGTCTCTCCAATGCCTTTTAACACCTATTCATCGACCTCTTCAATGACTTCCCATTGCAATATAAAGTATCTGCCCTCCACTTGTAATGCCTTGTTATTTTCTTATACTTCCTTGCTAAAATGACGTTTTCACAAAGTTAAATTGATTTTTTCATCTTGAGCATACTTAATCATTAACGACCTACCAGAATTAGATTATCCAGTCAAAATTACACCTGGACAATATACTATGCGCCGTCTAATTCTCCGGAAATTTAGAGAGGTGGGGTGGCACACCAAGAGCTTAGCATCTAAGGTCACTTTTTTATGTCTGGAGAGGGGTGGTGGAAAAGAGTGTAGCTTGATAAAATAACTAAATTAAAATAAATAATGTAAACACAATGTAAATGTATTCCTTGAATTTCACTGTTTTTCCATACTATAACTAAGTCAATGGATATTCGACCTTGTTCCCATAACAACACTGTGGCATGTATGGTCTAAAATATATATATTTGAGAAAGGCAAACATATTGCGTTTGTAAAAAATACCATCAAGTTAATATCCACAATATGGACCAAGACTGCTGTTTTTTTGTGATGTGTCACAAATATTCGAGCAAATTACGCTAAAAAAGATTGGAATAACTGTTGTAGGCCTATATCCAAGAACTTTGTACAAATTATACCTACATCACTATACAAAACATGCAGCTTGTAGTATGGTTATAGGCACTAATTTGGATATCAGGATATTGTGCCAGTGAATATTACGGCACTTAATACTTAGAGTAGACATAGAACAGCAGTTATACACTACATCATTTATAGCAATTTGCTTCTTCTAGACATTGGCGGCCATCTTGGATTTAACACCTTTCCGGTAGTCAGATTTTGATCGCATTTTTTCCTGCTATTATTAAGTACATCCCATAGGTGACAAATCTACTGGAAAACATTTTGTTATTATGTTTTGGGGGTTCTAGTGGATGTTTGCATAAATCGACCCGCCAGAAATGAAAGCTCCCAGTAGGCTAGGTTAGGTCGGTTACACAAGGTATGCAATAGGTATTACACTTGTTATTACTTATTAAAAATCATATTTCGGTCACTTGACCTTAAAATTGACTTTTTGTCATTGAAATGATATCTTTTACAGTTTGACCTTGGAATTTCCTTTTTATCTTCAACATGTTGAAGATGTCATTAAATCACCAAAATAATACCATAAATGGATTCTCCATTCAAAATCAGATCAAAAAGAGGTATTACACATGATGTTTGTTGACATTTGTACAAATATATATTTAGGCATTTGACCTTTAAATTGACCTATTGATCTCGAAGGTCGCCTTGAATCACAGACATAATACCACAAAATGATCTACCAGTCAAAATCCCATGACAATGAGGTATTACACATGTTCTTAGCTTAATTTGGTAAAAATCAACTTTTCGATTACTTGACCTTGAGGATGACCTTTTGACATTAAAGATGACCTTGAATCATGAAAGAAATATAAGGAATGTATTTTCTAGTTAAAATTACCCGAAAAAAATATATTACACTTGTTCCTACCTTTATTTGTCGAAAAATTATATTTTACCTTTAACTTGACCTTTGACCTTGGATTCTGCCCCCTAGTCCCACCGCCATCTTATATTTTTGACAATGCCAGAATGTTATTGTAAATAATGAGTTCCCCAACTCTTAAAAACATGTATTATAAACAAGAATCATGGTTTAATTATATAAGTTTAGGCTACTTAGGATGGTTTTATCGATTTTTACGGCCAATGGCGGCCATCTTGGATTTTCGGACTTTTATGGGTCAGATTTTGATAGACTTTTTTTGGTCATTCACTATATCCAGTAGGATAGAAAACCGTTGAGAAACCTTTTGTTATATTTTTTTTGGGGTCAGGTGGTATATCGACCCGTCTATAAGAAGTGATGGAATGATGTTACGGCGTTGTCTGTGGACAATTCGTTTCCGGAGCATATCTCAGAATCTACTTGTCTTCAAATTTTACACACAACACCTCTGGGGGGGGGGGGGGTCTAGTTGTGCCTTTATATATGAACTTTCATCTTGCCCTATCAGGTCGATCAGACCATCAGACCACTGGTCTGACCTTGATAACAGGTGTGCCTTACACATGTACGAACGGGAGGGGTGCGAACAACATGAATATTCATCATAACGTAACCGGTTTACTGACTGCAGTGGGGAGGTCATACTCAGGTCAGATTGTCTGGGCTGTCTGAGTTGGCCAGGGAGGAGGGGGGTTCTGTACTCATAGCACATATGGTAGCAGACAACTGGATAGATGAAGATGATGAACTTTTGGCTCAGAACTATGACATATTTAGTCGTTTTGACACACACTTTGTTTCTGGAGCATATTTCGAAAACTACTGGGCCGATTACAGTCATATTGCACATACATGATCTCTTAAGGTTTTCACCTTGATCTGATGTTGACCCATTACTTTGATAGCTAGACCAATACTGTAAAACAAAATCCAAGGTATCAGGAGAGGATGCACCCTGAAAAATTTCGACTTATCAAATTCAAAAGGGCAGCCTATCGCCCATTATTGACTTTCACATGCCCGATATTCACTAATCCGTGCTAGATGGCTAGACCATTACTATAAAACATAATGTGAAGTTTCGGGGCGGATGCACCCTGAAATTTTTTAGGTCGACAATCGGCCATTATTTACCTCGATACGCCTAATACCAGGTAAACCGTGCTAGATAGCCAAACATTACTATAGAACAAAATGTGTGGTTTCGGGGGGGGGGGGGGGGCAGGCTTCCTGAAAAACTTTGCCTCGATTAAATTCAAAATGGCCGACCATCAGCCATTATTTACTTTCAAATGCCAGATATTTGGTAAACCGTGCTAGATGGCTAGACCATTACTATAAAATAAACATTACTATATGTGTTATGTACACTTAATGTCGCCTCACGAACAAGTAGGGGAAAGTGGGGCACCTTGAACCATTTTTTCTATTTTTCAACACCCCCCCCAGGTCAGAATGGAACTGAATTATTTTTTGTATGGCAAAATACAGCTGTAGAAAAATGTAGCATACTGGCTTAAAATAACTTGAACTTTATCTCTCACTTAAGATAAAAATGGCATCTCAATCACCTTGAACCACGATAAAAATTGAAATAACGGTTTTGAAATGACACATAAACAGCACTATTTCCATCTGTGATGGCCTAGATACATATGACTCTTATGAGTTGTGTTTGTACAACACCCGACTTTTATTGAAAAATTAGGCGGTTCAACGTGCCTTTATATTCAAGGTGCTCCACTCTTAAATTTTCTATTGAACTATGGTTCAACATGCCCAGCTTTTCATGGTTCAACGCGCCCCAACAAAATTCCTCAAGATAAAATGGCTGCCAATTTTATTCTTGCCAAAACAAATGTGACATAGTAGTTGTTATTCAACATTGGCCTTGAAAGGGTTTCTGTGAAATGAAAATTTTCTTTTAATGCTGCGTTTCATTAAGAATTAGAACAAATTAAAATCACACCATAAAATTCACATTCTTGTCTCACCACTGTCGGATTTCAGCGAATATGCAAATCTTCCACAGATAAATATCACCTCCCTACCATGCAGTTTAGTCACTATGCTGTCATTGCTCCATACATCAAGCATGAACTTTACTATCTGCCTTTTGTTGTCATCATTGGCAAGGAAGCATTTCCAGCTGTCTGGCTTCTTCGTGCTCTCTCCTCTCACGATCAGTTTCTCTCCACAGCCTCTCCTCTCCTTCTCTCCATTGCTTTGATAGAATCTTTCTTGTATGTGTCTGTACTAAATATAACATCAGCATTCTTGGGTATCATAATAAAGACCTTTAGACTAATAGGTTATCAGGTATTTCAGTCATGTAGTAGGAGCAGTTATTTCCAACCATTATTGTGAGTGTAGATGATGGTGGTGGAAATGGTGCATCATCCATACCCTTCACCAGATGTTGAGATCCTTTGGCCATATTTAAGGGTGATAGAAACCCATCAGCGGTTGCAATGCTGTTATGTAGCCTACTGTTGTGAGGGGATAGGACAGTTTAACGTTTCGCATATTCAGTTTCGCTTCCTGTGACTTTACCAGGAGCTGGAACGCAATGATACTCTGCTGTTTGTACTCCACTACTTTATTCTTTGACGTTTTCAGTTTGACAACTTTGTTTAGTTCACTCATTGTTTTTAAATTTAGGTTCTTGATAGGTTTTCAAGTCTCTCTCTGATGGATAGCTCTTTAACATTTGCCCCAACTTAAGTTGTAAGAACATCATTTACAATGCTCGCGGGTGCAGGAGCCCCAGATGATATGCAGTATAGACGTGATTTATCATCCACATCATATGGATTAATGAAATTGTTTATGGCATTCATTATTGTTGACACCATCTTCTCGCTGTTTTGAATCTCTGATGGACGGCTATCTTTGTGTTTACCTCCACTGTCCGACTCATTGAGCATGTAAGCGATACTGAATGTGACTTCAAGGAACATGGCACTCCCATGCTTTGTTCTCATGGTGTCTGTGTTCCTGAAAAGACCAGAGATGTCAGTCCCACTTCCACCTGCACCGCCATGAGATGTTGCCTGTTTCATTATGGTTTCCTCCATATTTTTGTCAATGGCATTTCGACAATCTGGAAAGAAAGGCCACACTGATTGCTCTCCGTTCAAGTGATTCGGTTGCTCCAGGATGGGATTCCTCAATATTTGCCATGGAGGTGACAAAGTAGGTCAAATGAACATCGTCCACATATACCTCTTCCAGTTGATGATCATGGATGGATGAAAGGGGAAGATGGAATGATGGAGCCATTGTGGATCAGAGGCAGTATCTTGCCAACGGAACTTACTAATAGCATAGAGAACACCATGGAATTTGATAGTGATGAAAGCGATATACTGACGCACCGTGCACAGATACCCTATATGATCAAAGTGACAGTGCCAGTGACACAACTGAAATGATTAATAAGAACCGAATAAAACATACACATAGATGAGCTCACAATTGTTATAGTTGCATACGAACATTATCTGATAATTTTTCTGGAATATAGCTCGAGGAAACAAAAACAACAACACATTTGTACAATTAAACCTCATTTCAACCTCAATAGAATTGCAGGCATACATGTTATCATTTCAGAAATGGTTTTATTAGAATCTGTGACCAACAAAACATGGGTCTAGACACATCATTTGTAGAGTTATCACTAATATTGACCGAGATATCGACATAAATCATTTTTTCGGTAATGGTGGTCGAAATAGGGCCCAAAATCTGAGCTGGATCCAACTTATGCAATGTTAACATCTTTCGTCAACCTCAGGGTATCCCCATGAACTAAAACAAATGTTGTGGAGGACTTTGAGGGGGGGGGGGGGTGCATGGTAAGTATCTCTGGCTGCTGGACTACATACAACATGCCGAATAACTCCAAGTGGCACACATTACTACTACTAGCTATACCATCCTGGTACACTGATAATGGTAGGCCTACAAATCCACAAAGCAGACACCCCGAAGTATGGAAAACGGACAACAAAGCATGACGCTCAAAGCTTTAACACTTCATCGGTCTCTGAGGTTTCAATAATCTAAAGTTAGCTTTCCAATTATTGAAACTGACACAAATCCTTGTGCACATGTCGGCCTACGTTTTACATATGCAATGTTTGCATTATTTAAATAATTGTATTCTCTACTTAATAATGATTATTTCTTTTAATTTTGTAGCAGTCGTGTAACAGGCCTATAATGGTACAGTTAAATCAGATACAAAGTATGTGTTTGCAGCTAGCTGTCCCTCAGGATGGCATGCTCATGAAGCCGATTGCTATCAGCCTCAGGAACAGGTTCAGACCATGGACCAGGCAAGAATTACCTGTCAAGCATTGAATGCTGTTGTCGCTACACCTCGTGACAGCGACACCAACACATTTTTGCAGGAATTACATGCAAGGTGGGTGTATGTATACTAGCCTAATAATTTTACGATCAATATCACAAAGATTTCGCAATGAAACCATGGGTTGACTGCAGGATGGGTCGACCAGGTAGGTCTATGGCCCAGCGCAAAATTTTGAAAAAAAACGTGAGCTCATGTTTTAAAGTCAATTAACTCATGTCAAAAGATGGCCAAATGATTGACTGTCTTGTACCATGATATATAAATAATAAACGAGATGAAGCCAAAGTAACCAGATCAAAACGCGGGTTACTTTGTTTTACTGTCAAAGTTCCTCAAAAGGTTTGGGAGTCATAATGCTTAGATATCACATTTGAACTGGTATTATGTTCGAGGAATTACTTTTTTAAATGGACATTTGCAAAAAATGCACTGTTTGCAAAAGTATTAACAAAATCTGTGTAACTTCAGTGACACTACATATTGGATTGGTCTTTCATTGAACAATGGAAATTACCAAAGAGATGATAACCTGTTTCGGGTTTATACTAACTGGGTCACTAGTTCTACGAAGACCAATGCCTGCGCTCACGTACTTGAGGATGGCGAGTGGATGGACATAGATTGTGGACAAGAACTAGCGTTTACATGCCAACAAGGTGAGCCAAAAATTAAAAAGTTAAAGCCACACAATCAGGCCAGAAATCACCCAAAAGCTCAAATTTAGTTTTCGCTTCATGATTTGTCCATAATATGGAACCATCGGGCCAAAAATCATCCAGAGGCTATAAAAAAAATTTCGCTTCTTGATTTGTCCATTAAATATGGAACATGTCCATAGACTAGATTATCGTGGACGTTTTTTTTAATATTGGGTTGCTCTGGCAACGTAGCAAGCGTGCCTAAAGTCCAATTTATCAGTTATTCCCGTATTTCTTATTTTGGACATGCACATCCGAAATTAAATCTCGTCCTTATTTCTTGTTTAACTGGTAAACGCGAATATTCGGAAAATATTAAAAAGACTTTTCTAGTCTATGGACATGTTTATTGTTTTGGAGAGCCAAAATAAAAATGATGATTTTGGCCTGATTGTGTCGCTTTAAAAGTATTGCAAAATAGTCTTATTTTAAAGGCATACTACTAGCTAATAAAGTCATATTGTGTCCCCTATAAATTTTTGAAAAAAAAATCATTTTGATTCCGCTCAGCGCGAACTTTAAATTCATCCTCCTGGGAAAATGAGGATGCGTGGATTTAGGTGAAATGTTGTTGATTCCATGAACACATTATTGGCCCGGTTTAAGAATAATACTTTTTAGGGTTCACCCTTCATCGTACGTTCATCCGTTATTTCCGGCCACCCAATATATACCTCCCACATAGCATCCTATGAGATGTTTTTGTGTCGTAACTTGGCTTTTATGGCAGCGATTGCGTCCTTACAACAAACAATAAAACCCAACTCACTTCGCAGCTCGTTCAATGCAAACACCTCAGAAGAATTTGAGAAACATAGTAGTGAATAAAAAAAGGTCATTTATAAATGACGTTTTAAACTCAGAACAGTATGGCATACGACTTATATGGCTTTCAAACAGAAAGAACCATACATAGCTTTTCATAACAGAAATCAAGTGTAGAACAAAATGACAAAGAAACCTGATGAAACTGGTTCAAATAGAAATGTCATCTTTAACTTGGTTATAGATGCTAATAATACTGTAATGAAATGCATAATACTGTCAACAATTCAGATACTATATATAAAAAAATTCTCAATGAGCATTGAAGGAGGAGGCCACAAACACCAACCTGAAAAAGAGTATATCAATAGAGAGGGATAGGTGGGAAAGAAGGTGTTTTTTATAAGATTATTTCTCAACACTCCGACTCGTACCTTTTGAGATGGTTAAAACAGGAAGGAGCTACCTATTTTCGATAACATGTGAGACTTAGCTCAAAATAACTTGAAAATTCATCCGATAGATATGAATTCAAGTAAAACAACTACTATACATAAATAGTTATATTTTCCCACAACAAGTAAATTTGATCATGGTAAAACAAACAAATTCATACAATAATAAATGTTGTCGTAAAATAAGAATGGAGCGTCATATGGAGTTAAAATTTCACTTCTGTAATGGAGCGTCAGTCCTGCCATAAAATCGTTTATGTCTGCTTTGGTCATAATCTGTCATTTATTAAAGGGACTGGCCCAGGCTAAAATCATCAAAAAATCGGTGATTTTATTTTGGCTTCTTGATATGACCATATGATGTAAACATGTCCATAGACTAGAACTGCAAACGTTTTTAAATTTTTCTGCTGCACATTCACCAGTTAGACTAGATATAGAGACGAAATTCTGGTATTTCTAATTTTTGAAATTACATGGTTGTCAATGATTAGAAATCAGGAATTTCGTCTCTATATCTAGTCTAACTATTGAATGCGCAGCACAAAAATTTAAAAAAAATTGCATTTCTAGTCTTGGACATGTTTACATCATATGGTCATATTAAGAAGCCAAAATAAAATCACCGATTTTTAAATGATTTTAGCCTTGGCCAGTCCCTTTAACAATACGATTAGTATTTCAAAAAATCTGTGCATGCTGTGGTGGTCATCCTATGTTTTAGCAGGGGGATGCTAACCCCCAGCCCCAGCCTACGATTCTGATTACTTGTTGACTAAGCTCTAACTCAAAATAAAGACATAGGCTTATTAGTTCATCCCTGTTCGCATTCTTGTTCAATTTAGACCACAAAAAGTATCTTTACATGGAATTTGATCTAGACCAAAAAAAAAATAATAATCATAGCAATCTAGGCCTATACATACTACAAATGGCTGTATATTTTTTATCATGTTGTACGTACAGGATCTAGATTGCGTATACATGTACGGGATCATGATCAGGCTTACGTACGTACGGGGTCGTGGTTTCGCATCTACAGGATCATGATAGCCTACTTAGGCCTGAACGTCATGCTTGCGTACATAAGGGATCATGATTGCGTATGTATCGGATCAGGATTGCACGCATAAGGGATATTCACATGAATTATTTTTTTTCTTCATGTCCCTTCTGGGTCTTCGTAACAGCAAGAATCATTGGCTGGAAATGGTGGCCCAGCTGTTCAAGTCAGCCAGCTGGTACACGTTATGTAGTATTATGTCACATTAAGATGCCACACATATTTATAAGCCCGTATGATAATATGATAAGGTATATGATAAGGTACTCAGCCGACTAACACGGGCAGTTCACCAATATTGACACAACATAATGTGACAGCTAATACATCTGGCTTATTGTGCTGGCTTACGCCAGCTAAAATGTTCACACCAATTTATAAACTAAAACAAAGGGTTAAACGCAAATTGACCCTTACTAAAGAGTCCTACCAGCCATCCACCACTCACTGATCCTGAATGTACTGCTTCATGCACCCTGTCTGACAGTGAATTATGTGAATTATGTGATAAACAGACACGCAGTGAAAATTTCAATAGTAAAAAAAATCTAGTCTTATCTGAAAACCAACTTTTACCAACTAATACAAGCACGCAACTTCCGCGTCCAACCCCGGAACTTTTCTCAGAAATGTTAAATGTGGCCAATGACCTGTCTGTATTGCGGACGATTGAAGCAGAACTTGATATGGATGATTCCATCGCTTTATCTACCATATTTCCTGATATGACTGATGCTAATATTTCTAAAATGACGACTCGTGGAGGCAGAAAGTCACAACGTGTCAAGAGGGGTGCGAGTGCTGACGACTCACTGGATAATGTTCAGTGCGACTCTGCTAATGACCCTCCCACTGACTACATATCTCAGTCAGTAGATCTCTTATCAGATACTGTGCAGCGTAATTCTACTATTGACAGTCCTACCATCTGCAATCCAGATCCCAAGAAAAAATCAAAAAAAGTGGTAAAACGACGTAGTGCTAGGTTGAAAAATGCAACATTGGACAAAATACCACAACTAATACTACACAGCATAACCCAAAATCTCTTCATCCAAAGAAGAAATCGAAATCAAGTCGTACCAATACCAATTCCAAATCCTCATCAACCAATCACTCTATCAGGTGTTGTACGTGCATGGACTGGTTTATAGGTGGCGATGATGAAGACTAACAAGGCACAGTCTGGTTATGTAAATTATGCCGTTCACTGCCCCAAAATAGTGAAAAAAATTGCACCTAAAATTGGATTATTAAGACGTTTAAGATATATTGTTTCTTTTGATTGCCTCTCTAAATACTACATGGCCACCGTTCAGTCTCACATAGATTATTGATTGACAGTCTGGGGCTTCACATCTTCTCACAATTTACATTTAATACAGAAAATGCAAAATCGTGCCGCCAGGCTTATCACCAACAATTTTGATTTTAACACTAGGGGGATTGACATTGTGAGGGATCTGGGGTGGCTCAATATTACCCAGCGTAGGGATTATTTCACTGCGCTCTTAGTTTTAAAATCTTTAAGTGGGAATTTACCTGATCATATTTTAGATAATTTTACATTTAAACGTGATATTGCCATCAGGCAAACTAGATCGTGCGATACTAATGTTTTAGATGTGCCTAAAATCAACAGATCTTCATTTAAGAGTGCATTACAAGTTAATTGGCCTATGATATGGAATAATCTTCCTATTCATATACGCAATTGTAACTCCATACACTCATTCAAGAGGCTTTTAAAAACATTTTTACTGCAGCAGAGTTAAAATACTTTGTTTTGATTAATATTGTTAAATGCATGATGTCTATATGTATATGTTATATTTGTATTTTATAGTAACGTCAATATTACCTTGTCTTTAAGGTACATCAGGGCAACTATGTAAAATAGCACCTTCTGCTAATCAGTTTTACCATGAATAAATATATTTTATTATTATTATTATTATTATTGCTATAACCCTATATATTTGTATAATTAGTATCCATTACCCATGTTTTACTTTTATTTTTTAGTAAGTTAAACGTGAAATTTGCAATCATGATTTAGCTAGACATCCACTACATAGACCCCTATCTAATTCACGTTAATTAAACCTTAAAGAATTTATTATAGGCCTACTACGAACGGTGGCCTGAATGAACGTTTCCTGAATGTGTGTTTGTTTACAGTAAATGAAATACCAGAATATAAAGTGATGGGTGGATACAGGTACACCGCAGCAGAAGTTGACAGTATCTCAAATGTTACAGTAGCTGCATGTAAAATCAAATGCGACGAATACTTTGATCCAAACATGGGGCGTGGCTGTTTGTCTTTTGAATACAATCCAAGCAGCAAACAATGCATACTCAGTTCAAAAAGAGAAAGTGACTTCACGTTTGAGGAGGACCGAACACAGGATTCTAATTGGTTACACTATGATTATCGTATGTTTTTCTTTGTTATAATATAAACATTAGTTTTATCAGAAATACTTGATCATCGACATCATAATAACAGTAATACTCTACCAGTAAGCATGTATGTACTACTATTTTATTGCTGACCCAAACAAGTCTTGTCGGTATAAAGTTTACCATTACTAGGGGTGATAGTTCAATAACGACGATTAATATTAATATTAATATGTTAATATGTTTTTTCAAGGGAAAGAGAGGATCCCTTTTATCAATTGTCTTATATCGACGTTTTATATTTAAAAAGGCACTCTTTTTGTCTGATTAGTTTTGGAAAGTTGGATTTCTCATGGAAACTACGCATACAAAGTCTTCAAGAAAACAAAAACATATCAAGATGCCAGAGACAGTTGTAACGCAATCGGGTCATTTTTAGCAGATAGTGATAATGAAGGCCAGAATACCATGATCCATTCCATGATCACGTACGTAAAAATAATACAGTTGTGTTTTATTTCTCCTTGTGCTTGCAACTTTGCAATTTGAGAAAACTGTTAAAGAAAAAAAATGTCAAGAACAATCTCTCTCTAAACGAGTAATGTGAATGCTCACATAATATGCTGTAATTATAACTAACGTTTAGTTAAGGGATATTACAATAGAGATCATGCATTATGTTCTTATAATTATCTACTCTGAGGTCGGCATTCATATATATTTATTTAAAGTTAACTTTCTTTTTATTTTAAAATAGTGCTAAAACATACTTTGGGTTGGCTAAAACTGCGCCTGATGGGATATTTTACTTCATATCTGGTGTACCATATATTTGGACTAATTGGATGTCTGGTCAACCCGATAATTGGGGTAACAATGAAGGTTGTATTGAGATGCAGACATCTGGTCAATGGAATGATTTGCCTTGCACTTACAAACGCAGATACATCTGCCAAATGGGTAAGATAAATTATAGATTAAACAATATTGTTTTATTAGTTTTTTTGGCCTAAAACAGCAAGTGTCACATTATGTTGTCACATTGTAGATAAAAAAATACTTTTTCTCTAGCAGAAAGATGAAAAATGCTTTCGTGATTTTAGCGAGGTCAATTGTTTTTAAACATAGAAAGTACATGCATGTGTGTAGCTGCACCATTTACATGGATTAAAAACTATTATGTTTTTTAATTGGAATAGAATAAATAGTGTATTATTTTTTCAGATGCTACATACTTGATGAAACCTTGTCCAGAAGGTAGTGTATTACATAAAGGTGATTGTTATAGATACAATCCCACGTACACACCTTTCTGGGACTCTGTAGCTGACTGTGAAGGTCAGGGAGCACCCATGTTCTGCTATAAAGACCAAGATGAAAGGCAGTATCTTTTGGATACATTCGGGTAAGTATTTTACCATCCTCTTGTATTGGTCGTAATCGATGTAGGCCTATATAAGCAAAGTAGGCTACCATGAGGTATGTATACGCTGTTTTTCTTTTTGTTTTGTGTTGTTGTAGACAAAGATAACTCTATACCACGGGCATAATGCTGTACCATGAAAGTGTTTTCTTGTTGAAACTTCAGAGAAAAAATATTATAATTGTACAGAATCAATTGATGTCAATTTCCCCAAATATTACAATGTTTAAGTTTGATAACATCTTTATAATTCACTTTTTTACACCTGATATTAGAAATTCTCAGTATGATTTTTTTAAGCAAATTGTATGATACCACTAGATGTCTACATATATATAATACGTCAATTGAACGCTATTTGCCAACTTTAAACAGGAGTAGATTCTGGTTAGGCTACACAGACAGACTGGATGCAGGTGTGACATATCGGTGTTTGGATGGAACTGCTTCTCCTTACACCAGTTGGGCAGAAGGTCAACCAGCATGTCAAGGCTGGGGTGGTCACGACGCCCATGAAGATGGGGGAATGAGATGTGTATATTACTGGTATTATACTAAACGGCCATATATTTGCAAAAGACGTAAGAATATTTTGTTTTGTTTTGTATGTCTTATGTGTAGAATTTTTTTTGTGAAACGTCTTCATCAGTTGATAAATGTGTGTAATTTGGTTAAGAATGTAGAAAACTCGATAATTGATATTCAATATGGTTGTGCTAAATTGTCAATCTGAAGGTGCCTAGTTTGATGTCACACGTTTTTGTTTGAATTTATGTTTTCAGCTGCTTGTCGTCCGGGTTGGCAGGAGTATAATAGTGATTGTTTTTATCATGTGTTGGAACCTAGTGTGTACAGTGTGGCACTGGATAATTGTAGACAAATGGGAGCAGTACTGGCTGCACCCTCGGACGACGTATCAAACGATCTGATAGCCCTATTAACTAAGTAAACTTTTTTTTACATTTTTTTCAATAACATATCATTTACGAATTTAGGGAAAGGAATGTAGACATGTGGCTATTTTAAACGCACTGTCATTATTGACCTACTGACTGTTAAAATTCTGTTTTAATCTTTTTATTTTTTCTTGTGAGCGTGATATACAGTATTTGCATTTCAGAACCCTTTAAATATATTTACTGTATTGTCTCGCTAGTAAGCAAGTTATACAAGTTAGATTTGGAACATAATTTACGCTAAATTTATTTGGTTATTTACGTTATATTTGATGATTTTTTTTTATTATGCTGATAATATTATTTATATTCACCAGGCCGTGTATGCCTTTTTGCAGCCAGATAGCATAGCTGACACGGATTTCCTTTATTCATTCAGCACACATTCACAACGTCTAATGCGAATACTACTATGTATAATACAAGCGATGTGAAGAGACCGGAAGTAGTTAAATGTTGTGTGCAGTTTAGCTTTAAGAGCGTTCAACTCTCGATTCGAATTGATGAGATGTCCGTCTGGAAAATTGATCATTTTCACATTAAAAAAAATCAGTCTCTTAATCGGACCTGTGCAATAGCCCGCGTCCCATTACCAGTATGTCATCGTTAACATTTGTCTTTCCTCACATAGAAACTTCGGATACACAAACAGTAATATTGTTAGATTTACTCGTCGAAACTAATATCTTAAGTTGTAATTTTAATAGGCATACACATGAATCCATGAATCGCAAAAGATACATACATGTCTGTTAATGTAAGTTTGGAGATTTGCCACATGACATATTAGTCTGGCATTATATAAATGTCCATATAATAGCAAATGCACGATTAAACCTGCATGACCGGGATTTGACCACTTCATCAATTGGACCGTACATCCTGATAACTCTAATATATGTTATAAATGATAACAGCTAATAAGTTTTACACAAAAAACACAAATCAAAAGTAATATAATATTAAAGTTTTCCAATCGACGGTTCATCATGTTGTAATCTTTTAATCCTAGGAAATTCGATACGTTGAATGATAAATAATAATAATAATAATAATAATAATAATAATAATAACAATAATAATAATAATATTAATAGTATTAATAATAATAATAATAATAATAATAATAATAATAATAATAATAATAATAATAATAATAATAGGTTCTTCGATAACGCACATATCCCATAGGGTGGATCAAGGCTATGTACAATGAAATAAATTAACACCAAAATATTATGAGTTATAACATGATAAAAAAACAGTTTTAAAAATTACTAATTATAGCAATATTTAAAATAGTTTAAAATAAATTATTGAAGCAATAAATAATGCTTTGAGTGACTAGCTTAAGATGTCAGTTGAAATATTTACGGAAGAAGTGTGTCTTTGCGTTTAAAAGCAGATAAAGCATGTAAATTGCGTAGATCTGTGGGCAAATTGTTCCACACCCCCGGCCGAAGACCCGCTCGCCAACTTGCTTACGAGGAATGGGCTGGTACAGTTTAATGGCACTGTCAGAGCGGAGACGACTGTCCACTTTACGGGGTTGTAGAAGGGCACACAGATACGATGGAGCCTCGCTGTGTAGATACTTAAACACCATCACTAAATTCTTAAATTGAATACAGCACTCCTGGACCATAGTCAGCCAGTGAAGTTGTTCTGGTACTAGTGTGATGTGATGAAGCCGTGGAGTGCTTGTTACAAGGCGAGCTACTTTGTTCTGGATCTTTTGTAACTGGTTCACCTGGGATGATGTTATTGCTGCCAGTAAAGAGTTACAGTAATCAAGCCGAGATGTTATGAGGGCTTGAACAGCATTCCGTGTGGCTTCTATTGTCAGATAACGTCTTATTGATGACAGTCTGTACAGTTGGAAGTTACATGGCTTACATATAGCGCTCACTTGGTGTGACATGGACAAATAACTGTCCATCTCAAAACCAAGGTGGCGTACATGAAAAGCTGGCGAGATAGTAGATTCACCAATAGTGATGTCACATTGACCATATGTCTTCTGATGGTGTGCAAACACGAAAATGGACAGTTCTGTCTTGTCATCATTCAGTTTCAGTCATCTGCTCGCCGTCCACAGTCTAATCTCCTTGACGGTTTTAGCGGTTTAAAAGTAATGGCTGTAGTGTATAATAATTGAGATACCAGTGATACGAAACGTGTAATTAAAAAAACAGAGGTGGTCCAACTGCGGCCCACGATTGAACCATTTAGGTTTAAAAAAACATTGCTTCTCCTCCAAGATAATAAATGTGCTGAGAAAAATGACTAGTGTATATCCTAACAGTAGACTCTATTAGGAAAACCCTTCTCGAATTTAAATCTTTTTTTTTATCAGCTACACAGCCACCTTTTGCTAGGCGGTTTCTTTCCTGCAACTGTTTTCTATCTGAAAAAAATATGGTTAACCGAAAGGTTGCTGCACTCATGAAAACCTAGGTCATGATTGTAACGGTGCCTGAGTCCGCCAAACACTCGCGCACCGTTTTGGAAGTCAACATGAGGCCACACGAAAACATCCCGGGATCAATGAAACCCACTAGAGAAAACCTGTATACGATGGACCACCCTTTAGTTTGATATTGTAGCACAGTCTGGGCGTAGTTTTATCGAATCTATAGCCCACTTTTCGAGTTCATCCTTCTGTGAAACGCAGTGACGTCACTCGGTGAAAACAAGGTTATATAACACCCCCTCACCCATACTTCATTCTGTGAAACGCAGTGACGTCACTCGGTGAAAAAAAAGTTATAAGAACTCCCCCCATACTTCATTGTATTAGCCAGCTCGGTGAAAACAAAGGAGGTCGAGGTCATCGAGTTTCACATAATTGTGTTCCAAATCCACCGTGCACGGGCGATGTGTGTGTGTGTGAGGGGAGTGGGCGCTAATCAAAATCCTTGAAAATTATCAACGTTAGTCGAGGTACCTTGTTGAAATTTTTTTTATGATTCAGGGGTATGATAACCTGGGTAGGAGGTAGCTGCAGTGGCTGTGATTCTATTACAAGAGATGATGGTTTGCCCGTCGACTATACTAATTGGATGACAATGCCTGTCGATCAAGAGAATTGCGCAGTTATGAAAAGTGATACAAAATGGCATGGTTCCAGTTGTACTGAAACAGCCGCATTCGTTTGCAAGGAAGGTAAGAACAGAAATTTTAACAATTCCATCATAGAATAGACATACCTCTAACTTTTATGTTATTACAAGAATTCTAGAAAAACTACATAAAAGACAAATACTTCAAAAAACATTACAATATGTAAACATTTTTAAAAATCATTTCAGCTTATTCTGTTCCCGACTACACCTTCTCTCGTGGATATAAATATATTGCATTTGAAATCACTCAGATGACCAACTTGAGCTTAGTTGAGTGTAGAAAGCAATGTGAAATACAAATGGATGCATTGACTGGCAGGCTATGTTATTCGTTTGACTACAATCCAAGTGCTGAATTGTGTTCGCTGAATAGTAATGATGCAAACATAGCATACGAAACACAGCGTATCCAGGACGAAGACTGGAATCATTATAATTACAGTAGGAATGGCATAAATATATTATTATTGCATGAGATTTTGTCAGAAAAAAAAATTGCCAAAAAAAAAGTTTTTTGAGTGCTAGAAATTATTTTCATGCTATAAATAAACTACACATGATAATGATTTGTCACTGCGGCTAATGAAATATGAACCATTTCATACTGCATAAAATAATTAAATGTTATTCGTGAATATAAAGTATTTGATCCTTGAAACGGTTTCACATAGAAAAATGACACTCACGTAAACTTAAACCAATTTTAATATATAATCTCATGACCTGATTTTTTTCACAGAGACAAGTGCGTGTGATCTTCCTCTTGAAAATAGAATTAGGCCACCTTATCACAGTAACTCTGTCTTGAGCAGTGACTGCAACACTCTTGGCTTTTGCAAAGACGAATCGTGTTACCTGCCCAAAAACAAACTCCATGGTAGGTGAACTATTTTTATTTCGTATATCGTTTTTTTTTCTACCAATGATGTACTTTCAGTATACATGAACACTATTAGACGGAGTCGGTGATTTCCACGCTACAGTTGTAACCACTCTGAAGTTGCAAATGATTATACCAACAACTAAAATTTTAAGAAATAGATCATATAAACATTTTAATAAACAAATATTTATTGAAGATCTTGAACGAAATAACATGCAAACTTGTACAAATTTAAAAAACATAAATGCAGCATGGAAATTATTCTGTGATGGTTTTACTGATACCCTCGATGAACATGCTCCTATAAAAGAAAGAAGAGTTCGATCAAACCAGGCACCTAACTTAAATAAAAACTTAAAACAGGCCATCTGGAAAAAAAAGGCTTTATAAAAAATTCCTTAGAAATCGAACGGATACAAACTGGGAAATATACAGAGTACAAAGAAACATATGTGTCGAAATTAGAAGAAAATCATTACGATCTTATTTTAAATCAAAATTTTCCGATGAACAAAATGGGTCATCTTTTTGGAAAGTAGTTAAACCTTTTATTACTAACAAAAGACACCATAATGGTTCGGATCTAACTCTTCTTGAGGTCGGGAGAATTATAACAGATCACGGGGAGTTTGCCGAAGTTATGAATAACTATTACATCAATGTGGCTGCTCATATAGGAAACACAACTATCAAGCAAGATGGCTTTGTTGATCACCCCAGCATAAAGGCTATAAAAAAACAATTTGGCACCTCTCCAACCTCGCCAAAGAAAATTACAGACCTGCTAGTATTCTGCCATGTCTCTCTAAAATATTTGAGAGGGTAATAGCGAATAGACTCAATGAATATTTTGAAGGTATATTCCATGAGTCACTGTCAGCTTTTAGGAGTGGTTACAGCTGTCAGGATACTCTATTAGCCTTGGTGGAGAAGTGGAAGTCAACTTTTAGAAATAATAAATGTGCTGGGGCCATTCTTATGGATCTCAGCAAAGCGTTTGACTGTATGCATCATAATTTGTTGATAGCAAAGCTTGATGCATATGGAATAACCACAAACAGCCTAAAATTATTGAAATCGTACCTCACTAATCGACAACAGAGGGTCAAAATTGGCAACGCTACAAGCGGATGGAAGCAATTTTTTTAAAGGGGTACCGCAAGGCTCTATTCTTGGCCCGATACTTTTTAATATATTTATCAATGACATGTTCCACTTCATCACCAGGGCTGATCTAGTTAACTATGCTGACGATAATACCATATGCTCAGAACAACCAACAAAACAACAGGTGGTTGAAGTTTTGCGGGCTGAATCAAATCTTGCAATAGAATGGTTCAGCCGCAATCTAATGCTTGCTAATCCACAGAAGTTCCAGGCTTTATTCCTGAACTGTAAAGAGGAAAATTTTACATTTGATCTTGATAATGCTACTATAATTCCAGACGATGTTGTGAAACTTCTTGGTGCACACTTAGACTCTAAATTAAATTTTGAAAACCACATATCACACATTTGCAAAAAAGCTGGAAATCATCTTAATGTTCTCAAACGACTTTCTAAATTCATAAACAAAAATGATAGAATGGCGATATTTAGAGCATTTATTCTATGCCACTTTCAGTTCTGTAGTGTAGTCTGGCACTTCTGTGGATTAGGCAGTATGACAAAGATGGAAAAAATACAGGAAAGGGCTCTTAGATTTGTACATGGAGCCTATACTAGTGATTATAATGGTCTCCTGTCCATATCCAAGTTGCCCTGTTTGAAACTTGGTAGAGAAAGAAGCATTGCAACTCTTACTTATAAAATTATGCACAACCTTGCACCCTCTTATTTAAAAGATCTAATCACCCCAACCAGAAATTCAAAATTACTTTTGCCTTCTTTTAAGTCTACAGGACATGGTCTATATTCATTTATGTACAAAGCACAAACCAGAACAGCTTCATCTCTACCAGGTTTCAAGGTCCTTATTAAAAAATGGAATGGGTACACCCATATGGGATCCTAAAATTTCACTATACAATGTATTATAATGTACTTTTAATTTAATTTAACTAAATTATAAAAATGTAAGTAGGTAAATTTGTATGAAATAACAATTTTTAAATGTAAATAAATAACTTTTTATATAAATAATACAAATGTATTTTAAATTATTATAATATATAACCATAAGAGGGAAACAAAGCTATCTGTGATAAAATGCAAAGTTGCGAAATGACAAGTATTTTTAAATTAATCTGATGTGTATTTTAAGACTTATAATCTGAATCTTAAGGAATGTTTAATGTTTTATATGTGCAATTATCTGTGATGTATGATGTGTTATGTTTGTCATATTGTTGATTTTTAAATAACGATCGGCTGACTAGCTTCTGGCTAATGTTTTCTGTGAAATGAACCAATCTAAAATAAAATTTATCTTATCTTACTAGTTATTTGTCACAGTTTGCTAGATATATGTTGAATTTTGTCTCATTGAAATTTGTCAGAGAATATCCGTCTCTGGAACATCACATTTTACTATCAGCACGCTTTGTCAGATATCGAACATAAATACTTTTTAAATATGGTCCAGATAGTCGGCCATGTTGAATTTAATTGAGTTGACATTTTTCAAGCTACATCCTTCCCTGAAACCTCCTATTTTCTTTTATGCTTATGGTCTACTCACTGCGTAGCTATCTGATACAGTTTGTCAGATGCAGCATATAATGTCATCATAATGTTCACCTGGCTGCTTACAACGGAATATATTTTACTTTTCTTACAGAATATGATCCAAATCCTCCAGAATGCCCACCTGGCTGGTTAGAATGGAATAGTAGGTGTTACCAAAAATTTGAGGAACACTCGTTTAGGAGTGCGATTAATTTCTGCAGTGAGATGGGGGCCTATTTGCCAAGTATCCTATCAGAAGAACACAACATATTCTTGTATCAAATGTTCAGGTAGGCCTAATACAATATTTCAGTGCAATATATGAATAGTACTAAAATAAAACTTGAAATGATAGTCAGATATTAGTTTCATTTGTATTATATCACTGTCATCACAAACGATACGATGCATACTAAGATGTGTTATTTACTATTATTTGATATGGTAATGTCTCTGAGCATATTGCAACAGCTGCGGAGTCATACAATACTGGAGCTGTCATATAATACTCAGGGCTAGCTATATTTTAAACTGGTATGTGCTGTATTCGCTGACGTTTGACAAAAAAGTAAACCACATTAAAACTAAAACCTTCAACAAATTATTCTTGCATCGCAGCCGAGGAGCTGGTCGTTTCTGGTTAGGCATGGAAGACATCAAAGGAGCTTGGGATTGGTTTGATGGATCAGAAAACACTTACACAAATTGGGATGCAGGACAGCCCAGTAGCTGGTGGGAAGATGCGGGAGAAATGCGATCAACCGGGTATTGGAATGATGTTAGTGTGGACACAGTTTTACCCACCGTTTGCACTAAGCGTGAGTTTTTATTATAATAAAAAATTGCATGAAAATTATTTTCGACAACATTTCTACTGGTATGGTCCCAAAGATGTGTACAGATTGAATGAGTTTGTGCGAATCTCTATTCCTGGCATTTTTTCGATTTTCTAGACTTGAGTGATGATGGTATGGTTTCTAAAGATCGTCTCACACTATCCCTTTACGAATGGTTATGATGTGAATATATGTCGTATGAATATTTTGAGACGGCATACTTTTTCAGCTTATTGTTAAAAGCCACTTCTCTGATGTGGTTTATCATTCAAAGGGGTGGGTAGGCATATTCAATCCGTTCTTGTTGATTGTCATCGGGTGGGAAAACTGTCTGGGACAATGGTTTTATTATGATGGAAAAAGTGGGCTGGTGTTCAACCCTGAATGAAAAAGTTTAATAGGCTATGAAAGTGGAGGTGGAAGAATTGAAAAGCGGGGTTGGAAATTATACTTGTAAATATTCATGAGAAACATCACGGCATTTGGGAAATATAGTGATCTTTACCAGGCCCAGTTTTTTTGACGTTGTGATCATCACTGTCAAAAATGAGAAAAAACATCTTTAGTATTTACGATGTTTGAGAATGAATTTACCAAGATTTGCATTAGGAGTAATCTCCTAGATGACGTAATAAGCGTATGTGCCTTATTCATTCCAGTAATTTGACACAAGTTAATATCACACAAGACATTTCACAATACGATGGAATGAATGTTAATTTCAAATCCTATCACGATTTTTTTCAAAGTTCAATCTTCTTGAATACTAAAAATGAATAATGACATTATTTAGTTGTACTAAAATGTCATTTTGAATGTCTATAAGTATTGTAAAGATAAGAATTTTAATCCTGGTGATTTTTGAGACTTATAAAAATTAGTCAACGCCTACTTTATTTTCTCTTTTACATGGCTAGGCTTTCAACTTTAACTTGGTGTATAACATTGCTGTATGGCTATCATCACTTTTAATGAACGGCGTTTGGCTGTCAATATACTTAATTTTGTAATAAACTGGACCTCCATGGCGGGATGTGTGTATTTTGTTGTGTGAGAATAATTAGTGATCCCATTGCAGCTGCTTGTGAAAATGGATGGAAATGGTATAATGGAAATTGTTACAAAATGGAAGTCGATGCACTAAGTTACAATGATGCTAGCAGTAACTGTGATAATCGGAATGCTATTGTGGCAATTCCACAAAACGACGAGGACAACATATTCCTCACTCAATTCCAAATGTAAGTTTTTATCTTAATCGATGAACATAACCATTGTCGCCCAGTCTATATGAACGACTAAGCCCAACTTATGAGTGCTTATAGGGGATGTCACACTACAACGTATCGTGGAAAAGGGGACGTGGCGCTTTGGTATAGCGCCTGACTGCCTCGCCAGAGAAATATCCTTGTTTCTCTCTTCTCAATGTGACTAGGCGTCACATTAATTGCGGCCTCGTAGAGTTAAGGTTGAAACCAGTGTATCAACATCAATCTCGCGCAGGGTCACGCGCTTTGAGCTCCTCGCACAACGTATCGTACCGTAGCTTATGACAGTGCCTCCATGTGGGTAATATCACCCAGGTATACGCTGGTATACGTTGACAAACGTTAGGGTGTGTTAAGCCTAAGCTACATACATTTAAAAGACGGCGGTACACACTAGCATATGCTTGCACACGGCAAGACCTAAAATTATTTTTTTAAACTGCGTATGGTTTATAGTCTAAGTTAAGAAAACGTTATTCAGCCGCTTAACACGTTAGATAAATGCTAGATCTACGTTACTCATAGGTTATACCCCAGCCACACATATAGAACGCACAGCCCACACCTTGAGTGACAAAAAATAGAGCATTGCGTCGCTGTGAGTCCATGGATTTTGTCAGGATATGAGAAGAGCCAGGGTGTTTAAGACGAGTTTAAGATGAATATACAGCGTGTTATAAATAAAGCAGGCGTATAAATCAGCGAATACACAGCGTTTTGACACAGTGCTACAAAGTTACGAATACACCGCGCATCGCCAGCACGAGGCACAACAAGTCAGAAAGCATTCAGCACACCCCATATGTTATATGTTTGCTGGACATGCGTTAGGAACACGTTGGATGGGCGTTATATGCGCGCTCAGTGTCGGATTTTAAAGTTTCTCTCTGATCGTAAGGCTTAGTCACACATAGTCAACACTCGACCCACGCACTGAAAATTGATTATTTTTTGCCAGAGCGTCTTTCGTGCGTCGGTCGTGCATCAGCACACGTTACTGGTTTGTGGAGGGCGCTGCACTAACGATACGCATATTTTTGTGCGCGGTGTAATCGCCAAAAGAAGTTGGGTATGTTTAAAATATTGAACGCATATGAACGCATAAATGTACTTGCCAGAACACCGCCAGCAACACGTAGGGCGCGCTAGAACAACGTTATATCAACGCCAAATACGCTTGCTTTGTATCACATGGCTGGCCGTTGTGCAGCATTAGTTTTCAATTTGTCGAAATTACGTCCAAACATCTAATGTTATCATAAATTTAGGACACCTTTTTTCTTTTAAAAATGGTTACATATGTGCAAAACAAGCTGATGAAATGTACTATAATCGTCAACATTAGCATTTTAGGGTTTAATGCGCACTGTATGCGTCCAACGCGTTATAGCAAAGCGCTGTTCATTCGCCATTTGCTCTGAAAACACGCTGTGCATTCCCTAGCAGCTTGTGACGTTTTTCACAATCCGGATTCAAATTGTTATTTTTATTTTTTAATGCGTGGACTGTGCGTCGTTTATGTGTGACTGGGACAAACCTCGGTCAACGGAAACACAACGAATTTAGAGCGTGTGATCTACTTGTGCCTAGCGTTAGACTGGCGCTGATCTGACGTTCTTCTGGCGTCTACATTCACACGTGGAAAAGACATTCACATTTTTAAACATGCAGAAAATGTACGTGGAAGTTAACGCACACAATAAATGAATAACGTTCATCCGACGTTCTCAACGAATTCTGACGCACGCCTAGCGAATCACAACGCACTGTCCGATATTCTTCATTTTTTGGTGCTCTGGACGTACGTGATGGTATGTGTGACTGGTCCTTTAAGTATGCTGGTTATACGTAGACTTATTCTGCCATTGAAGTGTACGGTACAGCTAGCGTATCCATAGCGCAGTGTGGAAAGTCAGATGTTTATATAGGCACCTCGCACATGGGGTCTGTATATGTTGCAAATAAGCTACAAATAAGCTAGCCATACGCAGGTTACGTAGGTCATAAGCTGGTCATCATTATGCAGTCCATGCGCTGGTCATAGGATATTTTCTGCCATTGACAGGTCATATGCAGGTCATATATATGACCTCAACCAGCTTAAAAGGTAATCAGGTGGACAATTTCAGAAAGCCCAAGCAAAATATCTATTTTTACATTACAATGTGGAAAAATCGGGAGTAATACGGACTTTTCTATCATGTTAATTATTTTAAATATGGCTTTGAATCGTTTCTTCAATCAATTTAGGCAATGCAGATTCAAGGCTATGAATACTCGAATTTATCGTATTAGTGAGTTTATACAAATTATTTTATGAATTTGTATATACAATTGGAACAGAGAAACAAGAACTTGATACACAATTGAAATATTAGGTGGCCATTTGTACACAATTGTAAAGTTTGAGTGTTAAAATGGTGTGGATTTTATCACTAACTGAGAAATTCTAGCACAAATCTGCTGGATTATAGTGAAATTAACTGTGGAGCGGACCGTCATTGCTCCCAGCATTTCAAATATATCAAATATTATATTAGATTCATAGCGTTGACAAATGATATTTTATGGGCAATTATCATCTCATAGTTAAAATATTGTGACATGTCTAATGATAGTATGATATACAGAATATATATTATTACTCCCTGACCAATTGATGTTCAAGTATTCTACCGCATAACTAACTCGATATTTTTTCCCATATCTTGAAAATGCATTAGTGTTTTTTTTCAAATTTAATGGCACCCCAAAATTGCAATATTTTTGAATATAATCAGCGCTTAGCTTACACAAATCGATCAACGTTGTACTACTTTATGTTGTGTTTTGAGCTTATGCCCTGACTATGTATACTGCTTCTACACACTTTTGCCGTTTTTTAATGAAATTTATTCAAGTATTAAATAGTCACATTTGTTTTCAATAAGTAATATATACCGGAGATGTCATGAGCTCAGCTCACACGCGCTATCAAGCTTTTATGGCATATAGCAAGCGGACACACCACAGTATCAAAGTGTAGACCCTACACCTCTATGCGATCTATGTGTTATAAAAATGACTCACTGCGAGCGGGACACGGACGATATATTATAGCATTAATATGTGTACTTCTTTTCTGAAGAGGTGATGTAAAAACCTGGTTAGGTCATGACAACATAGCTGGACAATGGAGTAGAATGGACAAATGGTCAGGCAGTTATAGTAATTGGACTGTGAATCAACCAACAAGTGAACAAAATTTAGCATCTGTTTTGCTGTCGTCAGGAGGATGGTCGACAGAAGTCATTTCGTCTCAGAACAGCTACATTTGCCAGCAGAGTAAGTTTATATTGGAATGTTAAATAATTCTCAATATCATTAATAAACACGTCGCATAAGTATATAAAACGGACCATAAACTATTAAACAAGGATGGCATCAAAGAGCCAACCCCTGGATGTAATGCTACCATAACCTTCAAGTTAATTTTACACAATTTTGCCTAGGATCTTATTTTTAATCCTAGTGTCATGCTGGATCTAATCTACTTTTAACTTGATGAATTAACTTCCTAGATATTCATTGATTGTAAATAAACAGGAGGTATTACTTCTTGTGAACAGTTGAGGAAAAAGATACTATTTTCCAGGCAGTATCACAAAAATGAGAGAGATTGTCTAATATATTACTTACAAATATTAACTGTATTTTGCTAATGCATAGCATCGATAGGCAACTAGATATCTAAAATCCTATACTTTGTGCAATATCCGACAGAGTACTTGGCAATTGGTCATATGTATAACCAAGGATACTACAACCACTTCTAGTATCCTTGGTATTTACATACATTTGCTATCTGAAGGCTTACTAATTATCCCTTGGCCTAGTTCTGGTCCATCACTGTATTTACATTATTTAATGGACCCAGTGTTGATTTAAAGATAAGAATATTTGTATAATAGCGACTTGTGTCAACAATATACAAAACATAATATTAATAATCATTGAATATGCAGATCCCCAGTTCATTGGGCATTTTAAGTCACTTCGAAAGTAAAGAAATAAAAGTAAAAATATTGAAGATTGCGATGGTGAATAATAATATGTTTGTTTGGTTGTGATAGATACGACAGTATAACAAATAAGTGTTCAAAATAATTAATAATATAACTAATTAAATCATGAAAAACCCCCACAAAAATGATGCTGCGCTTTTGTTATTAATAAAAACGTATCTTCTTGCTTTGGGGATAGAAGACTGTATCATTGATCGGAATGACCAATACTAGAAAAAGTTTTTCATTAAAAACACAAAAAAATAAATGGTGTTGCACTCGTCTTATTTATACAAAGTCTCTTGTTCGTTTAAATGCTATGAATATAAATTTGAGAGTAGAATTGTGCATGACAAGCTTTAATTTTCCAATATTGTTATGATCTACATCTTGAATATTTGGTACATTGAAAAATAAAATGCTTTCGTCATCAAGGACATATAAATATATAAATATATAGGCCCTAAATTTAAATATACAGATAATACAAACTTTGTCGTTGAAGCAGTTGCGTCGTTTTGCTTCACTGAACCATTATATTTACATTGCGGTGTACACCACTCTTATGAACGTTGACCACAATGCGCATGCGGGTAGGCCCACAATATTTACACAGTGAATCATGACGATCCACCTACTTTAACTGACTTTCAAAAGCTGGACCCGGGACGCTGGAGTTGTCAAGCTACAATAATAGACTACTACTCCGGTAATTTAAAGCCCTTGTCAGACAGCACTTGACGGCTTAATCACGGCCAAAAAGTTATAAAAACTGTTGGACGTGGTCGTACGTGGTAATTATTGGTCAAGTTTGTGCTTGGCCGTGCTTTGTACGTGGTTGTACGTGGTATAGCCGTCGGCGGCTGCTCCACTGCTGAAGCACTGTCTAAGCACGGGTAACCACGTCCAGCTACGTGTAAGGCTGAATATAAGTTCGCACGTGTTCGAACGCGGGAAAAAAAACGGCAAGTTACCACAGTTAACTGCGGCCGCATCGCGTCTGTATCACTGCCGAACAAGTGTTGATCACGGACGTAAAACGTAAAACGTAAAACGTGTGCCGTTCGTGCTTGTCCGCGCTCTAAAGCAGTGCAAAACTTCCGCGTCCGACGCCATTCCGATCTTTCCCTACGTCCTGCCACGTCTACAACGCGGCTGTAGCTCGTCTTCAACGCGAACAACATCGGCTGTTTCACGTGAGACTACTTTTTGACGTTTTTTAGCCGTGATTAAGACGTCAAGTGCTGTCTGACCAGGGCTTTAGTGTGAATGATTGTTTTTAAAGATTAAAGCTGATATATGCAAATAGTGATATTCCGATGTACTCTGGTACGGTAGATGAAGTAGTGTAGTATACTGATTTTAATTGCACTATTTGAATAATTCTTACAAAACTATGAATTTTTTGACAAACGTTTATAAGACACACTGAATATCAAACTGACACCAAACGATACATACGTTTATAATGCTTAGAAGGGGTCAGACACAGCACAACAAACACAACAAACAAATCCCTCTGTGACCTGCTTTTGTCAAGCCTTGATACACATGCCTTGGCCCAAATTCATAAACAACTCACTAAAGAAGACAATATTTTGAACCACGCGATCACAAATAAAACCGGTTCTATACAGTTTGCTCCTAGTGTACCTCGAATCTCGGATCACTGTGCTGTTGTGACCGAACTAGATATTGACCCAACCTTCCACCGTACAGAACCCCGCCAAGAGCGTCAGTTCAAAAATGCTAATTGGGAAGTTATCGGGCAAAAAATTAAGTGTTTCTGATTTGTCTCAAGCTTCCCCCACCCCCCCTGGCGAAAAAATAAAACATTCTGACGACAATTTTCAGAAATAATTTCCAGAGATATTTTTCAGTGTTTCATTAGTGAAAATGAGTTGTTTCAAAGCTTTTACTATTATAGACCTATATTAATGACCTCGCAGGTTCGTCCCTTAGCAGAAGACTGCCTCATGTATCGCCCGATAAAATACCGAGCAGATCAGGAGAAGCTGCAGAGAGACCTATTTGCGTTACAGGACTGGGCAGATCGATGGGGGATGTGTTTCAACCCCTTGAAATGCTCGGTCCTGAGGGTGTCCATGCCGAAATAAAAAAAAACTGGCATTTCAGTATACCCGGCGAAACACTAGCCAACGTTTCATCAACGCCATATTTTGGTGTTTGCCTTAGCGGGATCTTGGAATGGGAGGCCCACATTAACAAAATTACGAGTCAAACAAATTCAACTCTTGGCTTCCTTTGGAGGAACCTGAAGGCATGTCCCTCTAAACTATTTATCGCTGGTCAGATCATCATTAGAATAAACTTAGACAAAAAGACATTGACAAGAAAAAATCAGCAGCAAGATTTGTCACCCAAAATTATAGGCAAACATATCTCATTCTGAACCAGGGCTGGACTGACTTGAAAACGAGACGAAAGAATTCTAGACTTTTATGTATGTTTAAAATTTTAAATGAGCTAATCGAAATTCCTATCTATGACCGTTTAATCCCAGCAGACGTGGTGGGCATAATCATGCATATAAACACCATAGAGCTAACACCACACTGGGACAAAATTATTTTTGGCATCTAGCTATCCCCGATTGTAATTCTCTCCCGGCAGCTGCCATAGAATGAATAAAAAACTGTGGCAGCTGGTTGATTACCAGCACCCCCCCCCCCTTCCAGCCTGATACTCCACATCGAAGGTGCTGCTGGAGTACTACTGCAAAGTCAAATCAACGTGAGGTTGAGGTAATAAAACTCCACCGACACGTCTCCAGAGCCAATTTACCATAAATCACCCCTATTCCACACCTTTCTCTCCCTCTACGCAATATATCAAGGTGGACAACTGGACAGAGCAAAATAGCACACGACATACAGACTGAATCCTAGTATCTGTCCCACGTTCTTAATAAAACACGACACATACATGACAATATTTTTCATTACAGCTAACACCCACGTTACAGCTAACACCCACCCAGTTTATTTTTGTCTCTACATCAGCCACAATCATCCCATGAATATTGCAGGCATATTTTTGCGATGTTCACGATGCCATGCAAAGATTTACAACATGTCAATTGGCTGAGTTGATTGGTATCGAGCCCTCTCGTTTCCACCGTGTGGCCTGATGTTGT
Organism: Flabesymbios commensalis; assembly: GCA_964017125.1. Lineage (NCBI taxonomy): Eukaryota > Metazoa > Annelida > Polychaeta > Terebellida > Flabelligeridae > Flabesymbios > Flabesymbios commensalis. The sequence goes on along the minus strand of OZ024907.1, from coordinate 35,553,937 downwards.
AATTAAACTGATCACGTCTTTGACGATGTGATACATCTGAGACCTTACATACTTCTACTAATACGAGTTTCAAACTTTTTATCATAGATTACGGCTAGTAAATCATAAAAAGAACTAATTTTAAAAAGAAATAATAAAATTGGTGTCTCATTTTCTTTTCATGTCAAAGATGACAAAGGGTCGATCTAAATGACAAAAATGTAATGACGGACATTTGTCAAAATCTGGTTAAATGGCAAACCTAATTACGTTGACGACATATGTTTCTAAAAGTTGTAATCCATCGAAATGTTGCCTCTCCCACATTCAAACACGCAAAAAGATATAACAGAGCTGAAATCTTGTTTTTAATTATTTAAATACATGTATATATATATATATATATATTATTATTATGACTGCTGTGGGGTGCAAAAAAAAAAACATATTTGGCTCATAACATTTAGAAGTCAAAAATTGGGTGTTAACCTTCTTTGCATAAGATATTATGACTTATGAAACTTTTATTGCAACGAGGACAATAATTTTAAATAAACCAAACACAGAATACCACTGTTATGACAACTACGACAACTATCCTACCTACATGAACTAGAAAATGACTAGTTCACGTAACATTAAAATATTTAGGCCTCTACTGATATTTATGAAATCATTGCAGCTTATTCTGTTCCCGACTACACCGTGTTCCGTGGATATAAATATATCGCATTTGAAATCGCTCTGATGACCGACTTGAGTTTAGCTGAGTGTAGAGAACAATGTGAAATACAGAAGACTGCAACGACTAGCAGACATTGTTATTCATTTGACTACAATCCAAGCGCCAAGTTGTGCTCACTGAATAGTAATGACGAAAACATAGCATACGAAACACAGCGTGTCCAGGACAAGGAATGGAATCATTACGATTTTAGTAAGAATAAATATACGATTATTAGGTATTTTGTTTTGTAATTTTCACATTACAAATAACTTCACGTCAGTTAACGAAAGAAGATCAATTTGATACTGCATAATTGATTTAATATAAATTATTTGACCTGGCTTAACAGTTACTAATTCATTTTACTTTTTATCACATACTATATTATATATGTGTGTTCATTTCAGAGGAACGTGCGTGTGATGTTCCTGTTGAAAATCGAATTAGGCCACCTTATCACAGTAACTCTATCTTAAACAGTGACTGCAAATCTCTTGGCTTCTGTCTTGATGGATCGTGCTACATGCCCAAAAACAATCTTCATGGTAGGTCAACAATTTCAATTGGGACAATTATGAACCTTTTATAAGACTGTTACACTAATGTCGCCTCTGGCTGAGGCACTGCTTATAAAAATCGTTTGAGCGTACGTCATCCATTTGTGCGAACAAATTATTGTGACCAAAATACATATACCGGTAGGCTATTTTGTTTACAAGTGCTGTATTATTTGGCCTGATATCTTGATTTAAAGCCCGCATTGCTGACATAATTGCAGCTTTAAATCAAAGGCACTCATATGTTTAAAAAATAGATATGCCATGATTTACCTACACTTTAATATATCTGTTGTGGTTTATTATATATTTGCAACTGCAGACTTGATCAGTCATTTTACACGCTGTAAAAAAAACTGAATGTTCTAAGGAGAGCTCTTAAATTTGAACACACATACAGAGTTTAATGACGTCATAATTTCATCACATCGGATGAATGATCTTGCTTTGAAAAGTAATGTTGTATCTATAAATAGACCGTATGCTTAGTGACCTACTTTGCAAAGTGACACAACGGACAATTGCAGAATATTGACCCAGTAGCAACGCGGCGGCTCTCATATTATCAGAAATTCTGCAAGTATATCATGTTTTACGATCTATATTATTCCAAATCGCAGCACAGTAAATAGCTTTACAGATGGATTACCTGAAATAAATAGGCCTATGTATCAACTCTTTTTTATGGAGGACGCTATTTGCTGCATAGGGCATAGCAGGGGTAGGTTAGTTAGCAGTACCGCCTCTTACGTCATGGTAGGGGTACGCCCATCTTGCCGCATTAGGTCTGGCAGTCAGACACATTAGTCTGACTTTGACCACATGTGTGCGTTGGATCTGTACGAACAGGAGGAGTGCGAGCAACATGAATATTCATTATGACGTCACCGGTTTACTGACAGCAGGTGGAAGGTCACACTGCAGGTCATCTTGTCTGGGTTGTCTGAGTTGGCCAGGGAGGAGGGGGTTGTATAATCATAGCACATATATGTGATATCAAGGAGTCTGCCGGTAGCAGACACCTTGATAGATGCAGATGGGGTACACCGCGTGCTCCTATTATTCACGTTTCAAGATACTGTTTTGTCTGGGTCCACACAAAAAAAAAATATTATGAGGAGCATTTGTGAGCGAGAGGTATGATGCTCAGTGTCAGACTGCCAGGTTTTAAATCCTGTCATCCGACCCACCTTAGCCTGTATGTGCACAAACGTGGCCTGGCGACCGATTCATCCTTTCATATCTGCTTAGCTACTGAGGCATGCCTATCGAAGTGTTCTAGTTATGAAAACAATCAGACAAAGAATATAAGAATATACGAACACGTTATCTTATAAATACATTTAACAATGCCATTCAAAATTGTTTTAAAAATTACACTCAATATTTCAACATGGCCTAATTCTCTTCACCATAGGCATAGTATCAGTGTTATTTTATCGCGAATATATTTTTTGTCAACTACAGATTATGATCCAAATCCACAAGAATGTCCATCTGGATGGTTGCGATGGAATACCAAATGTTACCAGAAATTTGAGAAAATGCCGTTTGAAAGAGCCTTTCAGTTTTGCCGTAAGAAAGGGGCATATCTGCCAAGTATCGTATCCGAAGAACACAATTTGTTTATGTATCAAATGTTCAGGTAATACAATTCAATATTGTAATGTTAATTATACATGTACATGTATAACTAAGTTGATGTCACATTGTGACCGTTTTTGTGCATTTGTCAGCGCTGGGAAGCCGAGAAGGCTAGGCCCACATATACATGTAATCAGTACATATATACTGGATAGTAAAACAGGCTTATTTTGAATTGTTGTTTGATATAATAACGTTACTCACTGACTAGTTAAAATTTTTAAAACCATCACATTGTTGAAGAAAAAATACACTTTTTATTTTGTAGCAAAGGAACTGATCCTTTCTGGTTGGCAATGAGAGATATTACTGGATTGTGGGATTGGTTTGATGGATCAGAAGGAACTTACAGAAGATTTGACGCAGGACAGCCCAGTAGCTGGTGGGAAGATGCAGTAGAAATGCGATCAACCGGGTATTGGAATGATATTAGCGTGAAGGCATTACTAACGACTGTCTGTGCCAAACGTGGGTGTTTTTAGTAAATAATGCAATTGGAAAGTAATTATGAAAAAATTATAAGAAAAGATTATATGCATTAATAAAAAATTAAGCAGCTTTAATTATTTTAAACTATAATCACAAAAAAATTTGTACTATTGGTAATCAAAAACCACATAATAATATTGTAAATACAAAATGTTAGGCCTACGTGAACAAATACATTTAATGTATTATAACATAATTATTATGTTGGAAATCTTATTACAGCCGCTTGCCGGGAGGGGTGGACATGGCACGACGACAATTGTTACAAAATGGAAGTCGATCCACTAATTTACAGTACTGCCATCAGTGAATGTGAGCAACATAATGCTATTGTGGCCATACCACAAAACGACGGAGACAACATATTCTTCAATGAATTGAAAACGTGAGTTAAATCGCTAAACATCGATCAACATCATGCTATCTCATTTTAAATCAGATCCATTACTGCGCGCTATCGCAGCTAGTGGCTCCATTTGATTACACTGTTGAATGTGTTCTGTTAAGAATATTCATGATTTTTGACCTGACCATTAAGGAATTACCTAGCACACAGTATGGCCTTGACGTTGTTAACCACATGGTCAAAATGCACGTGACTAAAACAGGGAAAAGGGTGATGAAAATAACATTAGGGCCTACTGCAGTTACGTTTCGATGGAAGGTGATGAGGAAGAGCGGGATCTTGACTAAGGTTGCGATACAAAATATAAAAAACAAAGTTTTTGTTATGCGACATTGCTATTCAGGTCCGCCCTTCCAAGAACACTGTTGTCCTGTACAATTAGACTGTATGATCGCAGGGGGGAGGGGGGGGGGGGTCTGGTATGGTTGCTGGTAGTAGTACTGTATGCTGTACGACATGGTATGGAAGCACTTGTCACCAGCGATCATCAAAATAAGGTGTCAAATATGAGTTTTTCATGCAATCTCTCGTCAAATATATGATTACACATAATCATATATCATATACACCTCTCAGAGATGAGCCACGAGGGAGATGACAGTCCAGTGGCGGATCCAGAGGGGGTCGCAGCTGGCGCCCCCCCCCCCCCCCCGGTTAAGTGTCCCAAAAAACAAAAAAACAACCATATTTTGGCCGAAATATGGTCTATAATGCGTCATTTGACGCCTTAAATTTCAAATTTTTCCGGGGGAGCATGCCCGGACCCCTCTAGAGCATATAAGAGGCCGGCTTTTTGCCAGCTGTTGTAGATATAGATTCTTGACAAAAATCGGCGCCCGCTCCCCACGCCTATACCGCCCCCCCCCCCCCCCCGACTGTCAATTCATGCATCTGCCACTGCCACGCCAGTCATATATGCGTCTCTGGTTCGAGCTTCGCTGATCAAGCGTGGGTTTTCAGAGAAATATCCTTGTTTCTCTCCTCTCAATGTGACTAGGCGATCACGTTGATGACGGCCTCGTCGAGTTAAGGTTGATACCAGTATGTCGACGTGCCCTTCGCACAGGGCCACGCGTTGCGCTCTCCTTCACCACATGCAGACAGGAGTTTGAACCAGTCAGGGACGGCTATGTGATTAGCAGTGGTAAGGAGTCGTTATATTACCATGTTAACTGGTGTACGCCTATAATTGTTGGACTTCGGCATTGTGGACCTGGATCTGACAGACAGTCAGATACGTTAGTGAAATTTAGAGGTGATACTCTGGTCTTAAAGTGGGCGAAACCTCGACCAAACCAAATTTATTCTCCTTCTGAGGTTTTGCATGCATAATTACTTATGTGTTATCAATATCGGTGTTAAAGCGAATATTCTCGCATTTCAGTTAATATATATAACGTATTTCTCAAATAAAGAGGTCATGTGGCGACGTGGCTGGGACATGACAACATAGATGGACAATGGAGTAGAATGGACAAATGGTCAGGCAGTTATAGCAATTGGACTGTGGGTCAGCCAACAAGTGACCAAGATATAGCTTCTGTTATGTTGTCATCAGGAGGATGGTCGACGGAAGTCGTTTCTTCACAGAACAGTTACATCTGTCAGCAGTGTAAGTTACCTTCTAACGATTAATGCAATTTTATTATTACCAATAAACACGCTTTTAATTTGACTATGTTTTGAATATTGGTCACAATTATCAAATATCTCATAAAGTAAATTTCACACGCAGAATAAGTCTACATTGATTTGTTGAATGTGAATTAGCTCAGTGAGGAAATGGGATAGATACAGGTCATATTTAAGTTAAAACACAAATTCAATAGCGGGTGTATATTAATTTGCTTTTTGGATGTGTTCCAGATGAAAAAAATATTTATAGTAACATCCGCCATCTTCTCTGCCACCGCCGTCTCCACTGCCGTCGCCCACTATCCGTTAACGTACTGTGTCTGATAAAGCACTTGGCTAATCGGTCCCATATATATCACGTATGGATAAAGCCTGAGGCCCTTTTTTAGCTAAGAATAGAGAACCCCGAGGGTTTTACCTGACTGGAAACAGATCCGACCATATTGAGGATCCCTCATAGGCTTAGAATGTAGTGGTCGGACAAAAAAAATAATGTAGTGGTGTGTTTTAATCATAAGTAGTCCTTGGGAGCCTTAAATGCTCTAATAGAAAGTGAAACTATTCTGGTGTAGATTTGAACACCTCTAGGGGCACGCAGCATATATCGTTATTTTGCTTGTGACTGTTTCTTTGTTGCGCTTTAAGATTCAGCCACATGAAGCCCTGGAGTTTTTATCTTAGTTCAGATATTGATTTCGTGTTCTTATTAGACATAATTATGATAAATAATAATATCAGTAGTTTGGCTATTGATGAATTGATTTTAAAAGGTTAATGTCTTATCTGAATGTTCCATATATGCATTTAAACTTCATGTAACAGGCTATAGACAGATACGCAGGGTTGTTGCTTATAGTTACCGTAAAAAAAACTAATTATAATATGAATCATTTAAATGCTAGGGAATTTGGGATGAATTGATTTGAATATGGTTTATTCCTGACCTTTCTCTTCTAAACATGTATTTAGATATGTGTATTGCAAACAATATATTTTTATAGATGCAAGAAGTTCCGGGGTCATTTCAATTCCTCTCCCGACTGAAGAGTATTAAACCCTTAATGTTATTTAAATTGCAGAAACACATTTTTTTTAAATACTCAAGTACTTTTTATAAACAATCTCATATCTGGCCCCTCCCGGAGGTACCCCCAACACAAGTCCATCTAGAATTAGGGGGTATGGTTACGTAAACGTCTGTCGTTGCTGTTCTTATCAGCCATCCACATATGCTTTATACCATGTAAAAGGCAATTTAAAATTTCCGTTCTTGTGATAGAACATCGCAGTGGAGTACATTTTCAACTCTCTACATAAGCTCAAATATATTTTTCATTACAAAATAATCAAAATCAACAAAAAACCAGCTAGTCTACATGTTCATGTCAAGAAAAAACATATAATGAACATAATTATTGGCCACATCTCCATATTGGGCATATATTTTTGAGCGGAACTTGCGGAAGTCTTTTAAATAGCAAGTGTGCCGAAAGCCTTATTTATCAGTTATTCCCGTATTTCTTATTTTGGACATGTCCGAAATTAATTTCGTCCTTATTTCTCGCTTGACCGGCAAATGCGCAACACAAAATTTAAAAGTATTCCGAAATTCTAATCTAGATATGTTGACATATTATGGACATATCAAGGAGCCATAATAAAACTACTCATTTTTTTATGATTTTAGCCTGATTGTGTGGGTTTAAGATTGAGTCTGGAATCTGAATAAAAGTTATCATTTAACTTTGCTCGGCATTTTATTGAAGAGTTTTTCAGACACTCACTTTTTTTTGCAAGTGTGTTGAATTCGAATCTGTCAGATAACATTCTATATTTGGTGTAGTATATTTGTTGTATTGATTTTTGTATTTAGCGCTGGAATCGGAATAAAAGTTCTCATTTAACTTTGTCGGCATTTTAATGAAGAGTTTTTCAGACACTTACTTATTTTTGCAAGTGTGTTGAATTCGAATCCGTCAACACCTACTATATTTTGAAAATGTTAACTAAAACTAATTTTAAAAAAGTACAACGGAATTACCAAAATATGAACATAATATATCGGTTTCACGCAGCAAAACCAGAGATAAATAGCTATTAGTACATATCATTACACGTGGTAGCACAAAACACACTCTACACGTAGACACATTTATGTCAACAAACACCTGTCTGTCTGTCTGTCTGTCTGTCTGTCTGTCTGTCTGTCAGTCTGTCTGTCTGTCTGTCTGTCTGTCTGTCTGTCTGTCTGTCTGTCTGTCTGTCTGTCTGTCTGTCTGTCTGTCTGTCTGTCTGTCTGTCTGTCTGTCTGTCTGTCTGTCTGTCTGTCTGTCTGTCTGTCTGTCAATATGAAACCATTGGACAAATTGAACTTTAAAAATGTGTTTTGGTTGAAAAAGTTTATATTAATTTGCTTTTTGGATGTGTTCCAGATGAAAAAAATATTTATAGTAACATCCGCCATCTTCTCTGCCACCGCCGTCTCCACTGCCGTCGCCCACTATCCGTTAACGTACTGTGTCTGATAAAGCACTTGGCTAATCGGTCCCATATATATCACGTATGGATAAAGCCTGAGGCCCTTTTTTAGCTAAGAATAGAGAACCCCGAGAGTTTTACCTGACTGGAAACAGATCCGACCATATTGAGGATAGCTTAGAATGTAGTGGTCGGACAAAAAAAAAATGTAGTGGTGTGTTTTAATCATAAGTAGTCCTTGGGAGCCTTAAATGCTCTAATAGAAAGTGAAACTATTCTGGTGTAGATTTGAACACCTCTAGGGGCACGCAGCATATATCGTTATTTTGCTTGTGATTGTTTCTTTGTTGCGCTTTAAGATTCAGCCACGTGAAGCCCTGGAGTTTTTATCTTAGTTCAGATATTGATTTCGTGTTCTTATTAGACATAATTATGATAAATAATAATATCAGTAGTTTGGCTATTGATGAATTGATTTTAAAAGGTTAATGTCTTATCTGAATGTTCCATATATGCATTTAAACTTCATGTAACAGGCTATAGACAGATACGCAGGGTTGTTGTTTATACTTACCGTAAAAAAAACTAATTATAATATGAATCATTTAAATGCTAGGGAATTTGGGATGAATTGATTTAAATATGGTTTATTCCTGACCTTTCTCTTCTAAACATGTATTTAGATATGTGTATTACAAACAATATATTTTTATAGATGCAAGAAGTTCCGGGGTCATTTCAATTCCTCTCCCGACTGAAGAGTATTAAACCCTTAATGTTATTTAAAATGCAGAAACACATTTTTTTTAAATACTCAAGTACTTTTTTATAAACAACCTCATATCTGGCCCCTCCCGGAGGTACCCCCAACACAAGTCCATCTAGAATTAGGGGATATGGTTACGTAAACGTCTGTCGTTGCTGTTCTTATCAGCCACCCACATATGCTTTATACCATGTAAAAGGCAATTTAAAATTTCCGTTCTTGTGATAGAACATCGCAGTGGAGTACATTTTCAACTCTCTACATAAGCTCAAATATATTTTTCATTACAAAATAATCCAAATCAACAAAAAAACCAGCTAGTCTACATGTTCATGTCAAGAAAAAACATATAATGAACATAATTATTGGCCACATCTCCATATTGGGCATATATTTTTGTGCGGAACTTGCGGAAGTCTTTTAAATAGCAAGTGTGCCGAAAACCTTATTTATCAGTTATTCCCGTATTTCTTATTTTGGACATGTCCGAAATTAATTTCGTCCTTATTTCTCGCTTGACCGGCAAATGCGCAACACAAAATTTAAAAGTATTCCGAAATTCTAGTCTAGATATGTTGACATATTATGGACATATCAAGGAGCCATAATAAAACTACTCATTTTTTTATGATTTTAGCCTGATTGTGTGGGTTTAAGATTGAGTCTGGAATCTGAATAAAAGTTATCATTTAACTTTGCTCGGCATTTTATTGAAGAGTTTTTCAGACACTCACTTTTTTTTGCAAGTGTGTTGAATTCGAATCTGTCAGATAACATTCTATATTTGGTGTAGTATATTTGTTGTATTGATTTTTGTATTTAGCGCTGGAATCGGAATAAAAGTTCTCATTTAACTTTGTCGGCATTTTAATGAAGAGTTTTTCAGACACTCACTTATTTTTGCAAGTTTGTTGAATTCGAATCCGTCAACACCTACTATATTTTGAAAATGTTAACTATAACTAATTTAAAAAAAGTACAACGGAATTACCAAAATATGAACATAATATATCGGTTTGACGCAGCAAAACCAGAGATAAATAGCTATTAGTACATATCATTACACGTGGTAGCACAAAACACACTCTACACGTAGACACATTTATGTCAACAAACACCTGTCTGTCTGTCTGTCTGTCTGTCTGTCTGTCTGTCTGTCTGTCTGTCTGTCTGTCTGTCTGTCTGTCTGTCTGTCTGTCTGTCTGTCTGTCTGTCTGTCTGTCTGTCTGTCTGTCTGTCTGTCTGTCTGTCTGTATGTCTGTCTGTCTGTCTGTCTGTCTGTCTGTCTGTCTGTCTGTCAATATGAAACCATTGGACAAATTGAACTTTAAAAATGTGTTTTGGTTGAAAAAGTTATACTTATTACCTGTTCTGGAGAATTTGAAACTTTAAACATTGATGTGTTCGTGTTCATAGCAAATAGAGTAGCAGGTTTCCAGTCTATCCCAGGAGGATTTATCAGGGCTCACAATATGGTGATTCTCTCTGACATTGATATCTATGAATGTGCCTCAAAATGTGAAGAATATCAAAGTCAAGTTTATGACGCCCGCTGCATCAGCTTTGATTATGATAACCGAAATAACAAATGCTATCTTAGTGACAAGAGCATTGAAACAGTACTTCATGAGATGGACTGGGAGTGGCACCCTGATTTCACTTACTATGGGAGAGGTAAAACCATATATGAGTATTTATTTATTTATTTATCATTTAATTATTCATCATTTAATTTTTTTTAATAATTTATTTGTTTATTTATGTTAAGCCCACTCTATTGATCAAAGTGATTTATTTACTTATTCATATTTAACCTACTCTATTGATTAAAGCAATGTATTTTCTTTCTGGTTCTAATTTGCATTGTTCAAACAGCTTTTGCATCTGGAGTCATAGACAACACTGGCTGTGTGGATGCATTTAATAAAAGCGGTGTTGAAAAAACTGGTTGTGGATATCACAATGGAGTACACGACCTCTGGAAATGGTGCAGTTTAACCGACGATTACGACGCAGATAAACAGTCAAAATATTGTGAAGGTAATTTAAGTAGCAATGTGCTGATCTGTCTGTGAGTTACTCATATTAAAAAAATAATTCAGAATTTACCAGTGTAATGTTAACCAGCACTACTCATGTGGAGTATGCATAAATATAATAACCTACTATCTGCTATCAATATCATCATCTGAATTTTCACCAAAATTTTATCACTATCTAGCACCGTACCGGTAAGTTATATTATGGTAAACTGACGTATTTTTCATTTGTAAATTCAAACGTTGAGTGTCACATTTTAAGAGTATGTATATAGCATATTTGGTACGGCCACCTAATTTTGCATGCATTTTGTTTGATACATGTTTTTTGCAATGATTATTTGGTATATTAATAGTATTTTTATTGATGATCATCAACAAATTGAAACGATCATTGAAATTATTTTTAGATGACGGAGCATGTTCCATTAGGAAAGACAGGCTCGTTACTTGTCCTGGGGTAGGCAATAATCAAGAACAGTGTTTATTTGTCGGATGCTGTTGGATTCCTAACGGAGATGGATTGAATCACAACTGTTTTGTCAGCAAAAGCAACATGGACAGTACGTTCGTCTTTATTGTGTTATTTAATATACGATTCTAGGTGGTCGAATAGTATGTCGACAATACAATGTCATCACATCGGGAGATTTAACAGCGGCGGATCTGAAGAAAGAGGGTGGATGGCGCAGGGGCAATGTTACCAAATTAGGGGTCTTTTAAAATAATCCGGCATAAGATAAGGGACCGCCCTCCAACCCCCCTGTATTCGCCACTGTTTAGGAAACAATATTTATAATTACAATGCCGCTGCATGAGGATCGAACTTTATAATTAAAAAAATATATTATTGATCACGACCGATGCTTAAAAGTTTACTGTTATTTCTCGGTCAATTACAGTCCTGACAAATTATGTTGACTTTCCATCTGGAAAATAAAGCCATCGTTTAAAACATTGGATATTGTCCATTCTACGCGTATTACCAATTCTGTTTTAAATAATCATCTAGTTGGCGTTGAGACGTATATTTTCCCACAGGATTGTACTGCAATGAGGGATGTGATACAGTATACAATACTATTGCTGGAGGCAATTCAGACGAGATAGCTTCCCAGTATTATCTCGCCGCCTACGCCGACGCTAAACGTATGGCTGGGGATGAATTTAATGCCAGCTTCTGGACGTGGATGGATGAACAGGACAATTGCAGAAAAGCTGTACTCAGTGTGACATATCCAATTGATGCGCAGGTAATTTCGTTGGCCAAAAGCTGCTAAACAAGAAATATTTTAAACAAGTAACCTAGAGAAACGGAAAACAACAAAATGCAAACTATGGTAAAAACGGCTAGATAACTCATATCTTGCTATATATCCCCTGCCGCCATGATTCACTGCTGCTTCCATCGCGACAGGTATTGGTTTTTAAATAGCAACAAAGCCATGAACTCATGTTTGGTGACTTTTTAATCTCCAGGGCCCGGTTGCAAAAAAGAGGATCATCTTGATGTTGGTTTAAACCGCAAAATTGGATCATCTAATCCTTTTTCGCAACCTAGTTTCTCTAACCGTTTTAACTATAGCCTATGTCATTATATGCTATTTATTGCTATCTGAATTTTACTAAAGATTGGGCACGACTTCTGTATCAGGGAAGGGTATACCATATCATGCAGAATGACAATGCTAAGCCACGTCACTGATAATAATCAATGATATAAACTTGCGGTCATTAGTAATTACATGATATTTTGGAAAATATATGTAATACATGCCTATAATTTAACAAAATACATTCCGACCGAATTGACATAAAAAATATTTTCACTCACAAATTCTTTGTACCCCTGTCTCTGATGGACGTGAGTGTACAAATCGCGTTTTTTGCCGAATATGTTGATATGACCATAGTGGATCATGAAAAGTGAGGGTGTTCATTCTGGAAGTGGTTTTTATTTTCTGCAGTATCCTATTTTGATTTCGCCGATAACCGAACTAGGCCTATATCGCGGTCATGAATAACTTTACCAATTGTGGATGGATAGGTCAATTTTGTAATAAAAATCAGGTACAATAATGACCGTTTTACATATATATATCGCGGTCATGAATAACGGTCATGAATAACTTCTTTCAAGGGCATTAATGGATTTCAGGGATCATCTTTTTTGAACAAAATGGATATTGTACGAGGAAAATCAGGTATACAATCAGGTGCACAATCAGGCACACATTATCAATAATAACCGCTTTCGCACATATATATGTAGCAGTCATAAGTAACTTCACCAATTTTGGTCGGATGCGCCGATCATTTAACGGCATTAATGGATTTCTGGGGTCAACAGCTATCTTGCGAGCACAAAATGGACAGTGTGTAATAAATAAGGCACACAATATCAACGACTGCTTTCTCCCATATTTTTCTGATTTGATTCGCATATTTATGCCGTCCGGTACATCTTGCAGCAATTTGCTTTCCCTAACAGCTCACATAATTATTTAACAATGTTGGCAATGATATTTAGAATGATCATTTTCACAAAAGCTGCGGATTTTCGCTGAATAAACAGTCTGCAATAAATTTGATAACAAAATCAACCTAACTGGCGTCATCCGGTATAAAATTGTAATAGTCAAAGTGTGAAAATAATCTGTTTCTACATAGTGAATTATTATTAACAATGGTTTACCATGATCATGCTAATATACCATATTTCTGTTGCCCTATATCGAAAACAATGTGCTTTCTACCTTCAACTTATAGTATATTGTTATGTGTGTAAATATTATTTACACAGAATTAAGCGACATTTAATTTCGCTATTGTCCAAAGTTGAATAATGTTAAACAAGTTAAATGCGTTGTATATATTAGATCCTGCAATTCCTGCAGTAGAGAGTATATTGTTATGTGTGTAATTATTATTTACACAGAATTAAGCGACATATAATTTCGCTATTGTCCAAAGTTGAATAATGTTGAACAAGTTAAATGCGTTGTATAAATTAGATCCTGCAATTCCTGCAGTAACATATTGATATGATTGACTTAGTTCCTTATCTAAGGTTGACAACAAGATCGATAGTGCATCGATATATTTTCTCCAACAACCTTCAATATCCTTATTTTACAGCATTTTTTACTGTGTGCAAGTCTTCCTCAGCCTTGTAATGAATTGTATGCAGACATTTACAAATTAAAATGTATAATATGTGACCAGTGTACACACAACAAAATGCCACGAAGTTTAGAATATGTGAAGTGGGCTGCGCTAAAACTTTAATTGCAGCTACAACGTTCTATAAAGATTCTGTATTCTCTAGAATTGCTGATCTCATAAAATAACATACTAATGACATTGTCAAAGCTATATTTGCAGCCGATCTCTATTCTAATGATCAATGCGTCACCGAATATTTCCTAAACTATGAGCTATCATTATTAAAATACGGCAAATAAAATCAAGAAGAAAATCGCCAATAAATTTGAAATACAGTTGTGCGTGCCTGAGTTAGAGAGAGGATTCAGTGAAAGAAGAGCATATGAACTGATATGAACATATGAGCACAATCAGAAACTATTTGAACGAGCTGGACAATAATCTTTATTCTTTTCAATTTCACGAACCGTGATATTCGTGTGTACTAGGTGAATCATTTCAGAGAAAATATTGGTTTCCTGACTCAGGTAGCAGAAGTAAATCTTCTTGTACAGCAAGTCTGTAGCCCATCTCTTGCTAATACCTTAAAATCAGTGGATCCTAATGAAGGTTTGAGCAAGCATGACTCAACATTGTCTTGACAATATTCTTTTCAATTAAATGATTATTTTCAGAGAGCGGCTGCTAATCTGGTTATACCAGAACCTCTTTCCCGTTTCACCTTCATCAGTTCGAACCATCTACATGATAAAGTTTTGAATGTTGTCGAGGGTGAGACCTGGATACTATATAGAATCAGATTATTTTTTACATCTTAAGTGTAGTGGTCAATTTGATTCTGGATGACGCCGGTTAACTTATTTATTTTGGACTATACATGTAAAGCGAAAGTCTGCCGGTTCTGTGATAAATAATCAATCCACACATAACAATATATGTTATAAGTTGATGGAAATAAACGCATCATTGTAATTGAAGTTATGCAACAACAAATAGTGTGGCACTAGGTGAAAAATTGTTAAGAATAATTCGACATCCATTACTGTATAGAATCACATTATTTTTCAAACTTTAACTATAGAGGGCAATTTTCACCGGATGCCGCCGGTTATCATATTATTTTATTGTAGACTGTTTACATAGCGGAAGTCCGCCGCTTTTGTGCAAATAATCTTTCTGTTTGAAAAATGAAATTGTTGCAAGATGTCCGGAACGCAAATGCAAATCACATTATCAAAAATATGGGAGAAAGCAGTCATTATTAATATTGTGTGCCTGATTTTTATCACACAATGTCGATCTTGTAATCGATAGATAGCAGATGATCCCAGGAATACACTAAGGCCCTCAAATGACCCTTCCGAAATCTATATATGTGAGAAAGCGGTCATTATTGATATTGTGTGCCTGATTTTGAGCCTGAGTTTTATCACACAATGTCCATTTGGTACTCAAACGATAGCTGATGATCCCATGAATTCACTAATGTCCATAAGAGACCAATTCGTCCAAAAATTGTAAAGTTATTCATGCCCGCGATTTAGGCCTAGCTCGATTATTGACCAAATCAAAATAGGATCCTGCAGAAAATAAAAAACCACTTCCAGAATGAACAACCTCATTTTTTATGATCCACTATGGATATGTAAACATATTCTACAAAAAACGAGTCTACGCGATTTGCACACTCACGTCCATCAGATCCTGGAGTATTGAGGTCTAATTGCCATACATTCGTGTATAAAAATGTCATAAAGCTGTCGTATGCTTTTGGTAACATTTTAACCATCCATACAACACATAGGCCTAGGTAGGCCTAAACCACACATGCATATTATAGGCCTATTATGTATTTAACAAAAGCAAATTCCATTCACTTAAAATATGTTTATTTTAAATCAGTGTGTAGTGAAAACTGGGACTTCGTTTAGTCGGGAGCATGATATGGAGACGAGATATATAACGTTGTCTCGCTCACTAGGGGAAACGGATCGAAGGCGTTTAAATAAACTACCTTTAAAAATAAAGAAATTTAACTCATTATATTCTGTAAGTTGTCACCTTGTTGGTATACAAATACAACTTAGACTTTTTATGCTACTAGTTGTATTTAAACTACAATAATGTATAAATTAAATCCAGTCTAGTCATTATATGAAAAATGTTATGACTAAAAGTGTATGTTGTAGTCATATGGAAAATGTTCTTATTTGTAATTTATTTTAAAGCGACACATTCAGACAAAAAATCCATCAATAGCCCAAATTGTACTTCTCTTTTTGATATGTCCATAATATGTGAACATGTCAATAGACTAAAATTGTGGAAGTCTTTTAAATTTTGGGTTGCTGTAGCAACGTAGCGGAAAGCACCATTTATCAGTTAGTCCCGTATTTTTTTATTTTGGACATGCATGTCCGAAATTAAATATCGTCATCATTTTTTGTTTAATTGGTAAACGCGCAACACAATTAAAAAAAAACCTTACGCAATTCTAGTCTATGGACATGTTGACTTACTATGGACATATCAATGAGCCAAAATAAAATGTTTGCTTTTGGATGATTTTTAGCCTAATTGTGTCGCTTTAAGTAAACATTTTACAGGTACATACAATGGGTTTTTTTCTGTAAAACCTTACCAGTCGCCATCTGCAGGGGCTACATGCTAGGGACCACTATGGAGATAGGAGTCACCAGACTTATATTTATACTTTTTTTTTTCCCTGGCGACCAATTTGTTGCCCCTGATTATTGATGGTCATGTACTATACTGTACTGTTTTACTGAAAGAAATCTAATGAAATAAAACCTGAAAGTAGGATGGTCCGGCCAACCCCGATGGCGCATTCGGATCGGCCGGGGACTGTAACCTGGAGCACAAGTGGCTCCACCCGCATACACTGTAAAAGCAAGTATACGATAAAGGTATGTAACCAATATCACACACAGATGAATTACCCATTGTACAGATAACTTAGCTGAGGTCACAGCTCAACAACACAAAGTAATTCTGAACGGTTATTGTCGGTAAATCGCTTCTGACTATCAACCAGTGTTTATAATGACATTACCTTGTGTTTACTTAAACGTATATATTGTGGTAGAAATATACCAAACGCAGGCATTTACGGGTGAGTGGTCTATTTCAATTTCTGATTAATATATGTTATATCGCTTTCATACCTTTATCAACGTACACTCAATTACAGTTTATGCGAGTGGCGCCACTTGTGCCTGGAGGTACCAGGTTCGAATCCCGGTCGGGTCGGATATTTGTCGTCGTGGTTGTGCATATACAGTGTTCTAAACACTTCAAAGGCATGGATTGTACATTGCGCCCTATGGTATTGTGCACTATAAAGAAAGTTGTTCTGGTGACAACTAGTACAACGTGGCGAGTAGTTGACGTATTTGGTGAACCTGGCGAATTGTTTGCCACAACTTGGTGAATATACGGGATAAACAGCAATTGTTATAGATTTTGTGGGCACCGAATAGTCGCCGGAATTTTCAACATTTCTAAACTTTCGAGAGAAAGTTCGGCGAACACGAGAAAGTAAGAAAATAATTAAATGTAATACATGTGTTTTCCTTACATGGTTATTTTCTGACACGACGTTAGCTAGGCAGCCCAACATAATTACCCAATGATTATTTAAAACACCATCAAACTACACTCCTGGGTGGTCTATTTCATATAATAAACCAGGGATATAGACCAAGTTTATAAATATCTGTAAATACGGTTTATATCAGCTCTGAATACGGATTATATATTTAAGCCCCCAGTTTTAATTTAAACCTCTCCTCGGCCCAGTGGGTTCAGTCTGCTCATTATATATTACCCCTATTCATCAGCGTGATTCCATTCAGGCAATGAAGGCGATATTATCCGACTTATAATGCAAGCATACACCATTGAAACCGCATTCGAATTAAAACCCCTCAAGTCCAATTGTACATATATATCTAAACTAGTGAGAACTCTAGGAGTTATAATCCTTTGAAAAGTAGGCTTACTAAATATGTCAGCGCACCATGTAAATCCTCAATTGCCATGTAGATCCTGTAAATTCCAGATAGATTCGATCACTTAGAAAAGTCTTAGTAGAATAGGCCTACTTCGATACATAAAGATTATGTGCTAGGATTTTAAGTCAATTGGTTGAAAACTGAATAAGAAATAACTGGCCAAAATGACCACAGAAGTTTAATAAGTTGAAAGATCTATAGCTTGAGCGTAGGAATGTGTAGGAAAGAATATATATATATATATATATATATATATATATATATATATAAACTAAAAGCTATTTTATTGTGAACTTTCACAAGCGTGCTATAATGAGCTCTATCCCACAGGTTATCGAAGGATTTTATCTGCTGTGGGACCATCTAGGAGCGGAGCAATCAATCAAATATTGTCATATGATGCTGGCTATGGTCTACACCCGAAGGGATAGTGACGTGTATACAAAACCTCGTTTCCACAGATCACCTGGCTATTGGCACTTCTGGGCCAGTGGCACTGCGTACCTACAAGGTAGTAGATTGGCTGAAGAGCACTTGAGCGATGAACAGAAAGCATTAATAGACGCGGCAGAAAGAACATCCATAGCGGAAGCCGAAGAAGAGGAAAGGCGACGTAAAAAACGCTCAGCGATAGCAGAAGAAGATCAACCATTGGGTTTGACTCTTACATACATTTTTATTATCATTATTATATAGTATGTGGCTGTGTCGTTTTCCTGTCGATTTCAATTTAATGTTTTATTTTCTTCAACAATTATTATGCAATCAAGACCTGGGAAAAACAGTTTCCATTTTGACTCGCTCTTCATATATGAAGAAAAATATATCAAGAAGTAGGCCATATAATAACTCGCATACTTCCTACCAGCAAGTAGTCCCACATCGTGACATAGGCCTATAGTCGTATGGGATGATCAGGTCGTGGAGCACTCTCCGGAAATCAAGTTTCTCGAGACGAGAAAGCAGAATGTCAACCTCAAGTTCATCACCTTTTTTTAGCTTAGATTTCGTTTGATATTGTGTAGGCCTATATATTTTTTTTAATATCAGTCATCTGATGTGCCAGTGAATTGTGCGAGTTACATACCACTTTCTAGTTAAAATGCAGATTTTTAGACTTACAAAAAAGATATCAAAATTTTCCTGGAATCATACAAAAAATACATTTCCACCTTCATTTTGCTTGTGCACATAAATAAAGATCCGTAGCCTACCACCCATTTATGTTTAAATCTAAATTTTGAAAAAATATCTCAAATACTACTATGTCTTGTAGTTATACAAGATATACCACATGACCCCCAAAAAATTTAAATAAAAAGTTTCTCAACGGTTTTCTATCCTACTGGATATAGTCAATGACCAAAAAAAGTCTATCAAAATCTGATTCATAATAGTCTGAAAATCCAAGATGGCCGCCATTGGCCGTAAAAATCGGTAAAACCATCCCAAAAGTTGCCCAAAATTTTACACTTAAACCATGATTCTTCTTTATAATTCAATTTTTTTAAAGTTGGGTAACTTATTAGTTACAATAACATTCTGGCACTGTCAAAAATTTATGATGGCGGTGGGACTAGAGGGCAGAATCCAAGGTCAAAGGTCAATTTAAAGGTGAACTGGGATTTTTCAACAAATGGAGGTACATGGAGGAACAAGTGTAATACCTTTTTTTGTGTAATTTTGAGTAGAAAATCCATTCCTTATATTATTTTCACAATTCAATGTCATCTTCAATGTCAAAAGGTCAACTTCAAGGTCAAGTAATCGAAAATTTACTTTTTACTAAATAAAGCTAAGAACATAAAGATATACACGTTTAACATTTGGGAGTGGACGCTGTGTGACCATGACCAGTGTAGTTTACTCAAGCATTGTTTCAACATTGCCAAGCAGGCCCTACAGATGGACATTAATCGTCTGCTTTATGTGTTCCAACTAACCCCAATCCCTGTTTCAACCAACCCCGTAGGTATGGTAGGTGTGGTTTGCTGATACAGTGAGGGTATGGTCATTGATTGTTTAATATTTCTACAGTGCTTATAGATTTTTCTTGTGATGCCGTGTGAATATTTTTTCATATCATTGTGGACTCTTTAAATAAAATAATACTGATTGGCAGGTTGGTTTTTTATGAAAATTGTTCCGACCAACCCCGGTCTCCTCTACAACATACAATATAATAGTTATATATTGGAACAATTAAGCTGACGATAGTGTTGTTGTACCGTACTAAAATCATTATTGATCTTGTATGCATCAACGTAAAGATTGTTGTTGACTGCATTTTAATTTGAAAAAGCATCATAAGCAATTTCTGTTAAATAACCATAAAGACTACATATATAACAGTTACACCGGATTTCGCTCTACAGTTCTGTTTGTACAGATTATAATTATGAGATTAGGCCTATTACATACACTACTGTATAACGTAATAAACAGATAAATAACGATTAAATCATTATTTTAACTGGTCACAGTAACGTTATTCCAAAATCTGCAAAAGTATCGCCATATGCAACATATAACTTGTATTATCTGTGCCTTTATTTATTTGTTTTGTTCAATTATCAGAATGCAAGAGTCGAAGAGGAGACAGAAGTTATCGGGGTCATATGAACGTCACGAAAACTGGACTACCATGTCAAAAGTGGTCTTCACATACACCAAATGATCACACAAATAACCCTCCAACACTGGATGCATCCAACTTTCCTGATGATACAATAGAAGACGCATCTAACTATTGTCGAAATCCAGACAGTTCTTGGCGTCTGTGGTGTTACGTAGGAAATACTACCAGTCCCAGATGGCAAGACTGTGATGTTGTTGATTGTGGTGAGTTTGAAATACGTTGATGAGCAATTAGATAATGGGCAAACCTCACACAAATTGCAAAACATAATTTCTGACTGTTGTTTCACACCCATGAATATGTCTTTTATAACCGTAAAAAAATTTCTCACACATAGGCGAATATACTAGCGAATAATTATAGCGAATATGTATCTTTGAAAATGCACTGCGAATGCTTGCAAACGCATAGATTTGTTCCTCGTATAAAAACTAAGACTGGGTCAAGAGCTTCCTCTATATCTGGCCCAGCCTTATCTGTGCCCGTACGTAATGCCGAAACAATTTTAACATTCAGGAAATTACTCAAATCTCACCTATTTGAACTGGCTTTCCCAGCCTAGCTCCTCAGTAGTCCAGCTCCCTGTTGAAGAACCTACTTTGGCCTCGACTACGACACAAGATCACTCTAAGGATTTGTGCGCCTTTGAGCTCGGTCCGCTGAGAATATAGGCGCTATGGGAGTTTTATTGATTGGTTGATTGATTGAACGCTTGCCAATGCCTTACGAATTGCTAACAATCATTGTGAATAGTGCAAATAGGCTTAAGAATAAATGCTGCGATACGACTGCCTTGTGAATGTTATGAATGCTTGCGAATGCTTACAAATTGGCTTGCAAACGTTACAAACGTACTTATGAATGATGCGAATGTCTTACCAACGTTGCCATTGCCTTGCCATTTTCTTACGAATGATGCGAATAGTTGATGACAAGGCTGCGATTGGTATAATTTTATACGGAGTGAATATGACGCTGGGCTCATTGTTTTCTTGAAATTAACAGCGGTAAGACATTATAAATGAATGGAAAACGGCGAACGTTACTAACGCCTTGGAAATGCCTTACGAACGTTCCAAATTCTTCCGAATGCGTTACCAATGGCTTGCGAATGCTTACGAAAATCTACGGCGAATGACAGCATTCGCAACATTCGTGGACAATATTCGTAAGCAGGTGGAGAATGATTTGCGAACGTTTCGAATTTGTTATACACGCTTACAAATACTAGGCCAGTGTAGCGAATTTTGAGCCAATGTCAAATCTTTTCATTCATAAGCACATTCGCAAGCACGATCAATCGGTATTTGCATAATATTTGCACAATATTGGCCCAATTGCGTAGACACTGAGCCGACATTGGCCCAGCACCGGACAAATAATGTCAGTTGAGTGAACATAGCCAAAGTAATTAGACGGGAAACTTGACCCTTTAACTGCGGGACACTACTGTTATTTATACATCATTATTACAAATCATTTATAAAGCGGTCCATCCAAAAAATATTCCGGATCGCTATACATAATAAAATCTAGAAAAAGTTTAAAGTAGACGAATTTATATTAAAAAAATAACCATAGACTTCAGTTGTCTAACGAAGTAAACAACCCTAAAATGTACAATATACATTGTGTCAGGACACTAGTAAGCAGGTAAATCAGAAAATGATTTTTTTATATGTCTATCTATATAATTATTATGTGGTTTATTATTTAAAGCTAAAAAATTGAGTCAGCAATGATAGATGCAAATGAGAGACAAATATAATTCAACACGATAGTGTCGCTGAATTAAAGGGTTGAAGGTGTGAGGTTACGAAATGAGTCAATTGTGGGCCTACGGCGGCCTCACTTAGCCCTTTCCGTCCCTGAAATGTGATACCGGACCGAGTATAAAAATATATAAATACAACAGTGAGGTGCTTCTCGTAGAAATCATGATATATTTGTAACCTAAGAATAAGGTAACATATCAGCGTATGCCCGAGCTGAATCTTGTACGGATATATATTATGGTAATAAAGTTGATTTTTTATCACGTTCAGCAGCAACTAAAGTGTGCCTGTTATCGCAAAACAATTCTGCAAAGCCAAAAAGCAGTTCTGTTTACTTCACATGTAAGCAGATCTGTAATCTATAAACAAAATCATATATTACCAAAAATTATGGAATCAATGAACTTTTAATGAAAGTATCTATACTAACTTTTGAATTTTCAGGGCAGCATTGTGATCCGTGCACCCTTAAATAATAGCCTTGACCTTTTCCATAACACAATGTGTGTTCAGGCTCATTTAAAAGTTTATTACAGTGACGGCCACACTGGCCCAAAATTTTACCAAGTATGTTTTCAAGCTAGCGTGTTTTGCAACGTAAAGCTTTAAACACAGGCAATTTATTTATGTATTTATTTATTTATTATGATCCGCCAAATTGTATGCCTACATATATAGTATACAATACTTTGTAAACTGATAGGAAAAAAACTATATCATACTATTGGCATCAGATATTATATGCAATATCTAGGCATGTCCCATAAAATATTAATGATAGCTATATTCACGAAATATGTTGCTCTGACTTCACCTCCAATTATTTTCTCCACTCACATATATCTATTTATAAACATGAAGTAACATAATAATTATTTTAATCAATTATTAATTGAATAAATTTCATGTATTTAATTAGAGTTTACAGCCAAAGTACTGAGTACTTGTACTCGAGTAATTTTAAAGAACTTGTACTTGTAGGCCTACTTGAGTAGGCCTACTTTTGAAAACCCAGTACTTGTACTTGCACTCGTGATTTTTTCAAGTACTTGTACTTGTACTCGATTATTTTTATCCAGTACTCGCCCCAAGCCTGGTCCAGGCATACATACTTTTAGAGACAGTTGTTAGAGACTGTGTATTAGCCTATAGATAGATAGATATATGTTTTATTGACAATAGTTCAAGTCATTGCTGACTTATTTGTCATAGCAATATATATATATATTATACAATATGTACAGCAGGGTTGGAATGGTTAGTTCTGTGAATCACATATATCGGCATGATATGTACACTTACATTTATAGACCTATTATAAAAATGATTACATAGGCTACTAACAATAATACAATTTGTAAAGTTCGAGATTGGATCCAAGAAAGCCTAACTCAAATGTCGAAAAACATGATACATATACACAAATAGGTCTATAAATGTATAAAGTTACAGCACTTACAACAGTTATTATATGTTTCATTGCGTCTAATGACTAAATGAAAGCCCAGCATGAATCGTTGGATATTATATATTCTTGATATTATGCATACTGATTTTCAGCATTGATATGTTTTTTTAAATATATTTGTCTTTCGCTACGGGGTGGGATTTGCGGGGGCAATTTAAAAATCGAGCGGATTGAAAATCAGAAAAATAACTAGGTGCTAAAATAGTGACTGTTGCTGCCAAATACGACTTTAAGCACTATGTTAATACTGAAACTCCATGATGTCTTCCTCTAAATATTTTTCTTGACCCACACTATTTTTAACTTTTAGTTGTCAAGACACAGTTCTTCGTCTTCTTCTGCCACATTACATTTGGTCTTTAACTTTATCATGTTTATATGTGACGTTTGCCGCTTTCTATTTTTTGTTGTATGTTTCTTTAATTGTTTTCTTTTGCGGTCATATTTCCACTATTAGTCTCCATGTTCTCTTTTCCTCGCTATTTTTCCCGCTGGTGAATTTGCAGTCTGTTTTACTTTATGATTGTACACTCCTATCTCCCTTTGTCTGTCAGGCAATTTGTTTTACTGTTTCATTGATTAATCTTTATTTAGTGTTGTTACAATTTTTTTCCGGTACTGTTTTCCTTTGATTTCTACATGCTGTGGTTGCAATCATTACCTGAGTATTATTTTTATCACATTTCATTCTTGTCTTCTACTATGTACATCTCTTTGTTATCGTCACTTAAGTCGCTAATGAGTCCCAAGTTATATTCATATACATTCTGTGACACTCTGGTCATTTCTTGTACTGATATTTTTTCGTATGGGATACCGTTAATGATCGAAAAATAATGTATGTGAAATAAAATTACAAACCTGTGTTCTGGATTCCAATGTCATAGGTTATTATCCCTGCAGTCCGCAGTTTTAATCTTGTCTATATTTGAACACCGATTGTATTATAAATGCGGTCTTTTAAAAATATCTTACCAATATTCTTACTTAATAAATTTGCTAACATTGTGGATTAGTCTTACGTTGCAGCAGAATGCTCGTAAATTATAAAATAAAATAGTACGGCATCGAACGGTGTTTCACAAATCGCATCAATTATTCGCATATTTGGTAAAAAAAATGTACAATCATTTAAACTATTGCAAATAACGAAAATTGGGAACAATTTCCGCAAGAAATAAAATGGTTTTAATCCGTCTATTCTTCTGTCACTACGTGTTTTTTTTTTAAATGTCATCTACTGCATCAGATAATGTTAACAGGAGGTAAATGATTATAGTGCATACACTGATATTAAACACGAATAAAAATGCATCACGATAAGATATTATGAAAATAATATTATTAAGAGTGAAGAAAAAGATGTGTGAATAAAATAGTGTAACAGAAATATGTCAAATAACTGGACATGAATGACATTCTTTGATTATACATTTTGCAACTTTATTTGTCTTGATTTTATATTTGCAATAAATTCTGATGAAATAATTTTAATTTGTGGTGAATTCCCTTTCAATAGGCCTTTTCATCTACGCATGCGCACTAACACAATATCCAAAGTCTGGACTGGTTGCGGGAAGCGCACAGATTCCGTTGCGGGACTCGCTGTCAATCGTTACATGTTTGACTGAGCCTTGCGTTCAGCCCTGTCTCACCTGTATTTGCTTCGTCATTTTCTTGTCATTATAATACTGCTTTTTCAAAAGAAATTCCTACCTACTTTAGACTATTGTTCACGCTCACTAGGTGTTGTTGTTGTTATCGCTATTTTTGAGCATTTGTATTACAATAAATTACGCTTTTTCGAGCCTTCATTTGTCAATAGCTGATTGTGCTGCTGTTATCAATATCCAGTTAAGTGCTATATTTAGAGCGTGACCTGTAGTCACAACTGGCTTCAAGAGGGACCAGTTAGTTTTTCAAAATGACTGTGATGTCTGGTAAACTGTGTGAGGCTGATGTTAAAGGTTCTTTTTTTACAAGGGCGCATACCAAATGAATTGATTATAATCTACCAAAACTGAATAAATGCAGTAGGCTATGGCCTGGGCCGAGGACTGTTTAATAGGCGATGCCCGTCGCCAAGCAGAGTGGATCAGCCTGCTAGCCTATGGCCCCCCAAAACAGCATTGTCCCCGATGTGTCCCATATTGGGATCGGAATGCGGCCATTAAGGCTGAATGACGCTGAGCCAGTTCACCCCACCGGTATTACCCCTTACATATTTCGTTTCATATCATACTACATACATAAGCAAAACTTGAAACTGGACACGGAAATGTATATTGGTAACAGGTGGAAAAGCCAAACAGATAGTATAATTAAATTAATCTGAATAATGCTACTTTAGCATCTTAGTCACAGAGCTAGGGGAATTTTATTTGTGTTGAAAGGTCCATACGATCCAAGAGTTCCACCTATAGTGAAATTTTCTCAGGAATGCGAATCTGCACGTCTCACAAAAATCATCCTGTCCAAAAGTACAGTAAAAACCTTTTAAACACTAGTACCGAAAATCGCTAACCGCAATTTGAAATATTGCGTATGAAGTGATTGTTTGCTAAAACTGTGGTAATTTTCAATTTGAATAATTTTTAAATTATTTATTATCACTCACATGACACAGGCTTTCACATAGATGTGAAATATTTTGTGTCTGATCAATGACAAATGCACAATATAGTTTTAAGTTAGAATTTTACACGTATTTTACCCATTTTTCATACTTTTTCAGTAAATAGACAAAATACTTTTCTGTAAGCCGATTTTTGTATAGCATAAATGTTTAGTTTTGATTCAAACATGTTCTAGAACTATTGTTGACCTAAAATTAACACATTTGGAATAAAAAAATTGATTATGTGAACATATTACTCGCTTTTTTAGTTAGACGTAAAATTAGCTCGCTTTTCTTCAGGTTCGGGAAAATTTACCATATCTCACATTATTGCCCACTGAGTAGTCAAATTTTGTGTTATATCATCATATTTGATATCAATAGAAAGCTACTGGCACAGGCCTTCACATGGATGTAAATATTTTCTTTCTGATCATTGACAAATGCACAAGAGAGCTTTAAGTTGGTATTTTAACCCTTAATTTGCCCTTTTTCATACTTTTTTAGTAAATATGGTATACATGTTCAGTTTTGATTCAAACATGTTCTAGAACTATTGTTGACTTAAAAAAACACCATTTGGAATAAAATTTATGAGTTATGCGAAGATATTACATGCTTTTTTGGTTAGACGTAAAATTTGCACGCTTTTCTTTGGGCTCGGGAAAATTGTATGTATCTCACAGTTTTGCCCAATGAGTAGTCAAATTTTGAGCTATATCAATATATTTGATATCAATTGAAAGCTACTGGCACAGGCCACAGATGTAAAATATTTTGTGTCTAATCTTTGACAAATACACAAGAGAGCTTGAAGCTGGTACTTTAACCCTTAGCTTTACCTGTTTTACATACTTTTTCAGTACATAGTCAAAATACTTTTCTCTCAGCTGATGTTAGTGTATAATAAATATTTAGCTTTGATTCACACATGTTCTAGAATTATTGTTGACTTCAAATAAACCCATTTGGAATAAAAAATAATGAACTATCTGAACATATTACACATTTTTTGGGTTGAATGTAAAAATCCTCTGGAGCCATTTTTCAAAAGTTATCTTGACGACGGAAGAAGTAATCACAGCCATTTTAAAAGTTATCTCAGCCACTACAAAAGTGATCTTGGCCACTGAAGAAGTGATCACAGCAACTTTAAACGTTATCTCAGCCACTACAAAAGTGATCTTGACCACCGAAGAAGTGATTACAACCACTTTAAAAGTTACCTCAACCACTACAAAAGTTATCTTGGCCATTGAAGAAGTGAACACAGCCACTTTAAAAGCTATCTCGCCAATGCAAAAGTTATCTTGGTGAGCTAAGAAGTTATCTAAGCCACTACAAAGGTGATCTTGGCCACTAACAAACTGGTGTCAGCCAATTTAGGTTTATCTAAGCTACTACAAAGTGATCTGGGCCACTGAAGAAGTGATCACAGCAACTTTAAAAAATATCTAGATGACTACAAAAGTGATCTTGACCACTAAAGAAGTGGTTACAATAACTTTGAAAGTTATCTCTGCCACTATAAAAATGATCTTGGCCACTGACGAGGTGCTCACAGCAACTTTAAAAGTGATCTCAGCCACTACAATAGTGATCTTGGCCACTGAAGAAGTGATCTCAGTCACTTTAAAAGTTATCTCAGCCACTACAAAAGTGATCTTGACCACTAACAATCTTATGTCAACACGTAAAAGTGATCTTGGCCACAAAAAACTGATCTTGTCCACTGAAGAAGAGATCACATTCACTTTAAAAGTGATCTCAGCCGATACAAAAGTGATATTGGCCACTAATAAACTTATGTCAATCCCTAAAAAAGTTATCTCGATCACTGCAAAAATGATCTTGATCACTTAAGAAGCCATCACATCCACTTTAAAAATCATCTCAGCCACCACAAAGGTGATTTTGGCCACAAACAGTTTGTTAGTGACCAAGATCATCTTTTTAGATGAGATAACCTTTAAAGTGGCTTCTTCCTTCTTCCGTGGCCAAGATCACTTTTGTAGTGGCTGAGATAACGTTTAAAGTGACTATGATTACTTCTTCAGTGGCCAAGATCACTTTTGTAGTGGCTGAGATAATTTTTAGAGTCGCTGTGATCACTTCTTCAGTGGTCAAGATCACTTTTGTACTAGCTGGGATGACTTTTAAAGTGGATGTGATGGCTTCTTAAGTGGTCAATATCACTTTTGTAGTGACCGAGATCACTTTTTTAGGGACTGACATAAGATTATTAGTGGCCAATATCACTTTAAAATCGCTGTGTTCACTTCTTCAGTGGTCAAGATATTTTTTGTAGCGGTTGAGGTAACTTTTAAAGTGGTTATAATCACTTCTTCAGTGGCCAAGATCACTTTTGTAGTGGCTGAGATAACGTTTAATGTTGTTGTGATCACTTCTTCAATGGCCAAGATCAATTTTGTAGTGACTGAGATAATTTTAAAGTCGCTGTGATCATTTCTTCAGTGGCCAAAATCACATTTGTAGTGACTGAGATAACATTTAAAGTGGTTATGATTACTTCTTCATTGGTCAAAATCACTTATGTAGTGGCTGAGATAACTTTTGGAGTCGCTGTGATCACTTCTTCAATGGTCAAGATTACTTTTGTAGTGGCTGAGATGATTTTAAAGTGGATGTGATGGCTTTTTAAGTGGTCAAAATCACTTTTGTAGTGACCAAGATTACTTTTTTTATGGATTGACATAAGATTATTAGTGGCAAATATCACTTTAAAGTCGCTGTGTTCACTTCTTCAGTGGCCAAGATAACTTTTGTAGTGGTTGAGGTAGCTTTTAAAGTGGTTGTAATCACTTCTTCAGTGGTAAAGATCACTTTTGTAATGGCTGAGATAACGTTTAAAGCTGCTGTGATCACTTCTTCAGTGGCCAAGATCAATTTTGTAGTGACTGAGATAACTTTTGAAGTCGCTGTGATCACTTCTTCAGTAGCCAAGATCACTTTTGTAGTGGCTCAGATAACTTTAAAAATAGATGTGATCACTTCTTCAGTCGTCAAGATAAATTTGAAAAATGGCTCCAGAGAATGTAAAAGTAATAACTAACATTTATACCATATAAAGTTACATGAGCGAGAAGCCTTGCTGGTCTTCACTAAGAAAACGTTGGAAATTGTTCAAATGGAGGGATAAAATACAAAGTTAGCCCTTAATTGTTAGCAGTTAGCACTTAATTCGTATTTAACAGAAATAAAATATTATGTATCCAAGTTAAAGCCCTTGATAGTCACTTTTAACTGGTATCAAAGATGTTGGTACATTTTTTTTATTTTGGGTACCCGATACTCATTGGACAAAAATGTGGAACACTGCCAATTTCCGCGGACTGGGAGAAAAGTGCCCAAATTTTACATCTAAACCCAAAAAGTGTGTGATTTATTCAAATAGCTCATTATTGTTTATTCCAGATGGGTTTATTTTAAGTCAACAATAATTCTAGAACATGTTTGAATCAAAACTAAATATATATTATACACAAAAATCAGTTGAGAGAAAAGTTTTTTTACTATGTACTGAAAAAGTATGAAAAATAGGTAAACTTAAGGGTCAAAGTACCAACTTCAAGCTCTTTTGTGAATTTGTAAAAGATTAGACACAAACTATTTCCCATCCGTGGCCTGTGCCAGTAGCTTTCAATTGATATCAAATATATTGATATAGCTCAAAATTTGACTACTTATTGAGCAAAACTGTGAGATACATACATTTTTCCTGAGCCCAAAGACAAGCACGCAAATTTTACGTCTAACCAAAAAAGTATGTAATATGTTCACATAACTCATTATTTTTATTCCAAATGGGTTTATTTTAGGTCAACAATAGTTCTAGAACATGTTTGAATTAAAACTACAAGTGTATACTATACACAAATCAGCTGAGAAAAACGTATTTTGACTATAAACTGAAAAAGTATGAAAAAGGGTCAAATTAAGGGTTAAACTACCATTTTGAAGCTCTCTGGTGCTATTTTACATCCATGTAAAGGCCTGTGCCAGTAGCTTTCAATTGATATAAAATATATTGATATAGCTCAAAATTTGACTAATTAGTGGGCAATAATGTGAGATATGGTCAATTTCCCCGAGCCTGAAGAAAAGCGAGCTAATTTTACGTCTAACCAAAAAAGCGAGTAATATGTTCACATAACTCATTATTTTTATTCCAAATTGATTAATTTAAAGTCAACAATAGTTCTACAACATGTTTGAATCAAAACTAAACATTTATACTAAACAAAAATCGGCTGAGAGAAAAATATTTTGTCTATTTACTGAAAAAGTATAAAAAATGGGTAAAATTACATGTCAAAATACCAACTTAAAGCTATATTGTGCATTTGTCATTGATCAGACACAAAATATTTTACATCCATGTGAAAGCCTGTGTCATATGTGAGTGATAATAAATAATTTAAAAATTATTTGAATAGCAAATTACCACAGTTTTAGAAAACAATCACCTCATACGCTATATTTCAAATTGCGGTTAGCGGTTTTGACGATACTAGTGTTTAAAGAGTTTTTACGGTACTTCTGGACAGGATGATTTTTCTAAGACGCGCAGAAAATTTCACTATAGGTGGAACTCTTGGATCGTATGGACCTTTCAACACAAATAACGGTGGTTTTGACACGCCTGGAAAACGGAGAACTGCACTCTGTATATTATATAAGTGGAGATTACGGTCGCGGGAGCTGGAACCGTAGTTCAAATATCCACCACCAGACGTCGCATGTGAAGTTGAAATGGTGTATTATGCACTGTACCATTTCCAGATTAATGTCGTATGTATAAATTCAAAGTTTCTGGTATATTGTGAATAGTTCCGAGTACATTCATACACATCATTTTTAACATGGGTGGTAATAGGGTGAAAGGGCATCATCAATTTCAATACTTTCCACCAATTTATTCACCTAAGACTTTTGATATATGCTATACAGTACACTTTCGTGACAATAAAACAGTTGACATAGTTTCTGTTGCAATTTGTGTGAGGTCATATCATTTAAAAACATTACTAAATTATAAAGTCAACGTCATTCAGATCAGTTAAATTATGAATAATGCTGGAATTATGTAAAGTTTTAAAATCACATTACGCTGTGACCCTCACCTTGGTAATGGTAATGGAAATGAGTCACTGGTCTTGGTAGGCTACTCGATCTGAATGTCTATGTATTTTGATATGACCATGATGGCTGTAGGTCCATTAGTCTGTAATAATTCATTGATCATTCATCATTGATCATGATCATTCATTCATTCAGAACCATGATAACAGACCATATATATTAGTCCATGGGCCAGAATTGATCACCGTATTTTTTCAAAATGGCTGAGATGAAAATCTAATTTGGACAAAATCTCCAGGAAATGACTTAGCCAGAGACCCGTCCAGCCATCTTTTGGAAGGCCTATTTTAAAAATATCGCCAGATCCCACCGAATTGCATTGTGGGAGGACCCCAAACCCCGTCCTGTCCCAACAATAAGTAAATTTGGACTCCCTTTTATCATTTCTTGGCTAAATCCTTGTCTCCAGTTGTAATTGACATATAATCTTAATTTTGGTGTCTATACCTATGTTTTCAGGGTCAAAGAATCGAATAAAACAACTTAGAAAAATATTGGGTCATTCTTATATAGAGAATTCGTAAAAATGTGAAAATCATTTTATGACAAAATCGCAGGTCTATATTGAAAACCAAATTATACTAGCTCACATTGTATACAAATTATTAAAATGCTATAGTAATGAGGACAGGTATGGTTATAAAACATAGCTTTGTGTATGTGATCTTTTATTACGTCGTTTTCGTCCAGAATTAATTAGTATTAAATCCTGAGTAGGAAATTTAGTCGCGCCAATATCTCGAGTTCTAATTGACATATAATCACAATTCTCGTGTCTACACCTATGTTTTCACGGTCGAAGAATCGACTGAAACCACTTATAAAAATATTGGGTCATTCATATATGACGAATTTGAAAAAAAATCCAAGATGGTCGCCGGCGAAAATCATTTTATGACATAAGCAGAATGTCTATATTGAAAACCAAATTTTATTTGTTGACATTGTATAAAGCAAAAAAGTTATAGTTATGAGGACATGTATGGTTAGAAAAGATAGTTTTGTGTCCCTGATACTCCATATTATGCAGTCATCGCCCAGAAATGCGTATTGAAAACCTAAGTTGAAACATTAACCGGGCCAATATCTCGAGTTCTAATGACTTCTGATGTCTACACCCATTTTCTGGATCACCAAATCGACTGCAACCACCTAAAAAATACTACAACAATACCATAAGGCAGATTTGAAAGAAATTCACGATGGCTTCCAACAAATGTTTCTGGATGCGCAATGTCTATATGAAAAAAGATATATGTATATATATATACTTAGCATTGCCATATAAATTATAGAAATCATAGAAATCATAGAAATTAATATTCGTTGTGGTACTGAAGACATGCATGGTCAGAAAAACAACACTTCGTGTCTTTACACTGTTATATGATGTAGTTACCGGAAAGGATTGTTGACATCAAACAGTGAAAATATAATATTTTTTATTCATAGTGTAGTGTCTACATCTTCTAAGAGATTAAAATTACTGATTATTATAATATCCTATATATACCATACGTCTTAAATATAAAGGGGAGCCACCTCATAACAGCAATGGCGGGATATCGAATGAGCTCACATGATTTTAAAATAGAGAGAGGACGATACAATAATCCAAAAACTCCAATAAACCAACGAATATGCACAAGGTGTGAATCAAACGAAATTGACGACGAAATACTTCTCCATTGTAATGCTATAAACAATGAACGCGAAATCTTGTTTAATTCTGTAGCCGCAATTATAAATATACAGCCAACGAATGATATGTTTCTACGAATTATGACATCTAGAGACATAACAGTGGTGAAGTCACTAGCGCAATTGGTCTATGGTTGTTTTAAACAAATTAAGGGTTAAAAATATAAGTAGTTAAGTATAATAAATCACAAGTCACCTGTCGCTATATTTTCGATATGATCATGCCTTCATGATCTGACTTGGATATTACCGCATATCAGGACGGCTGTTGCTCTCGGAACCTATTATTTGACTTTTTAGAGGCGGTAAGGGACGTTTCCGTCACCTTTGTTATCAGACGAGGTGAGGCCTTATGGAAGATTTCAGAGTTGCTAAGTCAACTGATTTTATCTATGAGGTCGGGAATGTTTTTCTTCGACTGTATGTACCACTAACCAGGTCGTGATTGAAATGGTATGAATTAAACAATATAGTGAATTAAAATAAGCTGTAATGTTTTAGTGTGTGGGCCATGTCCTGCGTGAAAGGCACAAATAACTATTACCCGTCATTATTACAGTTATTACGTTGTTAAGTTTGCACCACTAGTCAATATCAGGGAATCTCCGAGCTCATAGCGACTGTGCTTGCATGGCCACATTGCTCGGAGCTACCTGTTTCGCGGATTGTCACATTGATTGTACTTGCATGATATAATATTTGATTTTTAAAATATCATGAAATTTTTAGCATTGTCTTAATACATACTCCAATTACTGTAGCGTAATTATACCTTGTATATAATTTTGGTTTCTACGCTTTCCAAAGTGTCTTTTTTGCTACTATATATAATTAGTATGTCATACATAGTAGCTATTTTATCTCTGGTTTTGGTGCGGTAAACAAAATGATAGACCTCATCTTATCTTGGCAATGCCATTCAATTTTGTTCTAAGTAGCAGTCATTTATATTATCGTAATATCCAGTGTTTTTTATGACAGTGCCAGTTAACATGATTTTAACTATGTATGTCATACTATGTTTATATTGTCATATGATTTTAACAAATTAACAATGTTGTATATAGATGTACCTATCTCTCTTATTTCTATGACAAATAGGTCTGGATTGACTTTCTTTCTGTCAATAAAATATCTGTCTGTCTGTCTATCTGTATATAGCTAACTTTGAGAATCTTATAATAAAAAGGGTTATGCCCCTACCTAGTCATTCAATTTTTGTGAATCACATAGGCCTACTATAATGAACAAAAAAATAAAAATGCACAAATGAATTATTGATGTTACCAATATCAAGGCAAAATAGTCCATATCTTTAGTTATCCTATTCAATGTCAGACTCGTAAAGCATGTCATCGTACGAGTTTTGAGGATATTCATTCTAGTTGTTACTTACATCATCTATGCGTTCAACTTCCTCAACTACAACATGTGGAGCAAACACAACTCTATGTGAACCAAGGAAGCTCTATAAGATGAGCAGTCTGTTGGTGAAGGGAAGTCCAATTAACTACAGCAAGAGTAACTAGATATATACTTGCATATAGGAATATCAGGGTTCTCACAAAAAATTGACAAGTGAATTCAAAGACTTTTCAAGGACTAAATGTATGTTTTCCAGGACTTAAATGCCACTATTTTCAGTCAAATATACCAGCTAGTAAAGGAGCCACCATTAAATAACTGGGGAGGGGGGGGGGAGGCGGCAGTTTTTTTATTTGAACAAATTCTTTGTTTCACTTCCTATCTGCAGAACTTATTTATATCACTTTAAAAAACTCCTGTCCATAAAGTTTTATTCGAAACTAGCCTTAGTATTAATGGTTCAGTAGTCTCCACAAATTGAAAGGGTCGCTTATGCCGAGCGAAGCGATGCTCAAGTTTTAATTAAGGACCAATAAATATGTCCTTCAGAAAATTATTTATACACTGCATAACGAAAATTTGATCTCAAAATATTTATTTAAAAAAACCTCCAGCCCCCGCCGCCCTTTGGTATTTGATTGGTGGTCCTCTGAGACAAAAATATGTACTGAACTGGTGATTTCTGATCTGCTTCGTCAAAAAATTCTTAATACATAACATCGTATAATTGTATTTATTTATATGGCCCCTTTCAGAATTCTAGTTTTTTGAGGACCTGCATAATGCACAAAACATGAAGAAAAATAGCTAACTGGTCACTGAACACTGCCATAGAAAACCGAATTCCATGGACTAAAGGCATTCCAGGACTTTTCCAAGACATTTTAATCAGAATTCCACTGTTCCAGGACAATCTGAAAAAAATCGTTTTTCCAGCACTTCTCCAGGACATTCCAGGACAGCTATTATTTCCCAGGTTTTCCAGGACGTGTGTGAACCCTGGAATATGTACACTCATACAAAGACATAGCCATCTTATAAAAAGCACGATATTAAAATTTTGACAGTTAAATGCTCACAGTCTGGAAACACATGGAGATCTGCAAGTGCTAAAGAGTATTGTGATGTGAAGTCATTGTTCAGTACACCCATACTAATGAGCCTGGCAATACTGTTTTCCGTTCAACATGACTGCCACCATCTACATACGATTTGAAACTGATTAGCGTCTTTCAGCTATATAAAATATGTGTTTATCCACAAGATGTATTTTACGTGTTGCTACACGTCAACCGAAATATTTTGCAGCTACTTGCTCCATAACCAAAAAAGCCAATGCCACAGGTTATCCTTTATTGTACATTTGCCCAAGAAAATAAGAATGGATATGTGAGAATTCATAAGAGTTACTTATCCTTCCTTTGTCTGTTGAATGTGCGCCATATGAAAACAAAAGTTCAGCACACAAGAACAGCCAACAGAAAGTGGATTTATCAGTATGAAAGAACTAGAAGGAATTCACAGCACAATACTCACCAACACTTTCAAATCACATGTGTATACACTTGACTGTAACAAGACGGTACATTCAATGATCTGTGAAAGCTGAGAAACAAACACTTGCGGAAAATGGAATGTTTTGCCAGACAAGAAGGAGTATTATGTAACCATGTACATGTCTTCAATACACTACCAAAGATATAATAATATATCGTCGTGGCCATGTTGAATTTTATTCAAATCCGCCGTAATAATGTTCCAGTATGTTTAAAGTGGTTTTATTTGATTCGTTAACCCAGAAAACATAGGTGTAGACACCATAATTGTGATTATATGTCAATTAGAACTCGAGATATTCGCCAGTCCAAATTTCCAAGGTAGGATATCAATAGGCCTACTCATTTGTGGATTTTAGGCTGGTAACTGCACGATGTACAGATTCAGAGGCACGAAGTTATATTTCTGATAACCATGCATGTCCTCCAACTGGGCACACAACGTTGGTGCGACGTTGAATCAACGTCAGTGACGTTGATTCGACGTCGCAACAACGTCATGTGCCCAGTGTCAGTACTATATTTTTTATAGAATGTCAGTTTTCAATGTATAGTCATTGTTATTTTGTCAAAAGAAATTATATATAGTTGGCGGTCATCTGGGATTTTTTCGAATTGGCCATATAAAAAAGGCCCAAATATAACAAATTTGCGTTATGGTATTGTTCCAGTATGTTTTAAGTGTCTGCACTAGACTACATGTAGGTGGTCCTGCTACAGTGCTTTGAGATTCTCTTCTGTAATTGCTGCGTTCTGATAGGGCATCAAAATATGGTGTACCGTGACCCACACCTGACCCTGAAACTATGTCAAGTTTGAAGATTCCTTGGACCTATGAGCGACAAGTTTATATATAATGTCTCCCCTATACTGGGCTAAGGTTGTCATTATATGCCTAGTATTATTATGACCAGCACATGCGACCAACCTGTGTTGTATTATAGTTGGTCCATCCTATACAAATGACGGCCCAGCATTCTCATTCATCAGATCCACTATACTGACGCTAGTGGAAGGATAGTGGATCTGATGAATTAGAAATAAATGAAATGAAATGAATCGGGCTTTAGGCCACCTTTGTGCACATATAGGCTAAACTGGGCCAGGAGAACCTCCTGAGGATGGTGAGATGATTGAGATGACACTGTCCTCCAGACACAGGATTCGAAATTCGAGCCCTGGCGGTCTGAGGCCGAGCACGCTACCTCTCGGTCACGGAGGCTCCCCACAATACTAACTTTCACACGTGGATGGGGAAGAAACAATTTTGTTTCTTTCAAAGATGAATGAGAAAGGTCTAGCATACAAGCTTCAGTGAACGGCCAACGTCAGCCCAAGTGTAGTACTCGACACTAAAACTGAATGACAGGTGCTGATTGACAATTTACCACCAGGTGACAACACCGTCTTTTCGTTGGATGGGTGTCGATAACTACACTTGGGCCTGAACGTCTATTGGCTGATTGGGGAGGCCTCGTACACCACAGATTTAAGGACTTAAGGCCTGGCAGGTCGCGGTTTTCTGCGATAACCATAGTCGCGATTTTCCGTGATCAACCAGACCTGATAAATGGACGTGGCCTCATATAAGGCACGCTTATGTACATAAAGGCTAAATTAGGCCAGGAGAACCTCATAAAGATGGTGAGATAAGTCAGAATGCATTACTCTCTAAACAAACGATTCGTAATTCGAACCCTTGTGGTCTGAGTTCGAGCACGCTACCTCTTGGTCGAGGAAGCTCCCCATAATATTGAATCTTTGGGAATGAGCGCGGAAGAAACATTTTTAGAGCGGGGAACAAACCTGCGAGGTCCGGTGAGACATGCCGCAGCGTTCAAAGATTAGGCCACTGCCCGCTTTTTACCCTCCATGCTTATCCATTTACAACTCTTAATTCGTATACTCAAAATTAATAGCAATATAATTTGTGTTTCGTTGTTGTATTCAGATGACACAAGGGCCTCTTGTGAATACCCATTCGTCAGTCCTTACACGAATATTACGTGGAATCGATGTGCCTATGAAGTTGATCATTGGACGCCATATTGCTATAACAGTTTCAACGAAAAAGTCAACTGCCATCGTGAGTACTTCTATGCTTTTTATGTATCCCCGAGATGCATGTATGTGTTTATGAGAGGCGTTTGCCGCCGTCTCCTACGCCTCGTCGGGAATTTGTGAACGCGATATCTCAAGAACTGCTGATCTGGATCGCTTTTTTTTTTGGATGAAGCCTAGCTCTCTCGCTACCATTGGACGTAGCCTATACCACGATGTGTAACCGGTATGGTGACCCGTCCTGGCTAGTGAAAGTGGTATGTAGGTACTCTTCTGCTTTGTTGCGAAATGAAAACATTTTGGTCGCAGTTCAGCAGTCATTTAAAATGTGGTTTCTTGTGAACGTGATATACCAAGAACTGCTAATCCACTTACCTGCCTGCCCACGAGATGCCGAGGTTTCTGTTATGTTTCAGTGATTTTCCTAAAAATTGTGGCTATTTAATTTTATTTGGTTCTAGTATTTGTGAATGTATTTTCTCTAGAACCGCTTGTCCGAATAGCTTGTGACTTTGTATGTAGACAGGTCCCCACCTGGCCTTTAAATGAAAAGGGTTTGGTCACGTTTCAGTAACTTTCATGCATATGGGGGATGATTTCTTTTTCGTATCTTGAAAACTCCTTATTCTGCTTGTAGGCACGAGGATGCGTTTTAAGTTCCAATCAAAACAAAGAAGGAGGATGCGTTCGTGTTTGCTTAAATTAATAGCGAAATCACATGAAGCAATGAAGCAAATGAAGTTAATGAAGCAAACACAGATCTGAAAATATAATTATGACGACATATTTTTAAATATTTAGCTTAGAAAATTTAATTTGATGCGTAGGTCCTATATGCATGATATGTTTCTAAAGCAATTTTTTTTGTAGACGATTTTGCCAATGATAACTTTCAAGACAATAACTGTGTATTTCCATTCACGATAGAAGGCTCGGATGAAACATACAATAGTTGTATAGGTACAGATACACCTTGGTGTAGCCTTTTCGATACACCTGTGCCCACAAGTGGTAGAAACGACTACGTTAAATTCTGTATGCGTAAGTATCACTTTTTAATGTTTTTGTCACAATTTTAACTTTTATCTTATTAAAAGTTGTTATGTGTAAAAATATTTGTGTTTTACTTAGCGGACTATGGTCTTGGGAGTAACATGTTCACATGGAATTCTGTCTTGGACAATTACATTACCCGTCGGGATTTCAAAAATGTGAAAGATTGGTACATGGAAAAATGTAATTTCCCCACTGTTGATGACATTCCTTTTCCTCCAAGAGATGATGGTCCTGATTTGTTCCAAGCTATGGATTTCTTTATTAAAAAAA
Source organism: Flabesymbios commensalis (assembly GCA_964017125.1). NCBI lineage: Eukaryota > Metazoa > Annelida > Polychaeta > Terebellida > Flabelligeridae > Flabesymbios > Flabesymbios commensalis. The sequence continues at coordinate 35,514,348 of OZ024907.1, read as the reverse complement.
TGGAAGGTGAAGAAACCAAAAAGTTTTATTCTTTGTTCCCCACTGCTGAAGCGCCATGGCCAATATTGTTGCACCATAATATGGAAATTCCCATAGAGGAGTGTGAATGGGTGTGGACCCGATGGGTGACTAATGAGAAACCATTGACATATAGCTTGTATTCTTGGAAAGTTATGACTGATCCTGAGATATACTGCATGCCAAGCAAGTGGAGTCCTTTCAGTTTAATGGCAATAAATGAAGTTGGCGGGGTTTGTGGTCAGCATTCTACCTTGCAGAAATCTGTTAATATTTGTCTTGGAAACCCAGCAAACTTGATAACACAGCCAGGTCATCTGGCTCTGTTTGTAATTCACTACGATCCTTTGACAACAGATGATATTATGAGGGGTCCATGGAGGTTCCAAGGGCATCAGTATGTTGGTGACAGCAATTATGATGCAGAAAGCAGTGGATGGGCTCCGTCAGATCAGCACACCCTAACGTTAGCAGGCGAACCTTACAAGAGAGTGGTATCTCACGACTTTGAGAAAGGCGTGGTCTACACAATGAACCAAGGTTATGATGCGTTTATAGAAGGCAGAATCGCATTAAATATATTCAACCGCGTAGATGACGACAAAAAACAGGATATGCTACCTTTCATGGTCGACATTCTGGAAAAGACACCATACCATTTGCACATGTTATATACAATAGCGGACTTTCTGACTGGAAAACACTGGACCATCAACAAAGGCAATTTCAGGTATCCAACGTTTTGTAAAACATTTGATGGCTTGGACAGTCTACGTGACCGATTATTAGTGTTAGCAGACTCCACGTTCTACGATAACAGGCACATGCTACACGCCTACTATGATGTAATCACAAGAATTGTGTTCCCCTCATCTTGCTGTAAATCCAAACCCGAATACAAGGCCAGCTTGACAGAGATATATACCAAGATGGATTCCTGGAAGGAGAAATATGCAGATTGGATAAGGATGCACTACATTAACTGCGAGGCTGTAGAGGGCGCCTTGGATGATGATGTCACTCAGGTTAATATAGTTTTTTGTTTGTTATCATTGAACAAAGTACCATATTCTGCTCTTTGGCGAATACTAATAAATATATAGTAATATGGTCCGGCTATATGGAACGGTTTTCCAGATATCAGGCATATTAAAGTTAATTAGGGCCGATAGTCAGCTATTTTGAATTTGATCAAGTTGAAATTTGTCAGGGCCCTACCTGAAACCACACATTTTGTTTCATAGTAATGGTCTAGCTATCTGAAATAGTTTGCCACATATCAGGCATATTAAAGTTAATATCGTTCATCTTGAATTTGATCGAGTTAAAAAAAAATTCAGGGCATATCCCAGCCTGAAATTGCACATTTTGTTTTATAGTAATGGTCTAGCTATCCGACACGGTTTGCCAGCTATCAGCCATATTAAAGTTTATTATGGCGGATGGTCGGCCACTTGGGTCAAAGATCATAAACACCAAAAGGTATATCTACACCCCCTAAGGAATGAGTGTGTGCAATATGACAGAAATCCCCCCCCCATGGGCTTCTGAGATCTGCTCCGCAAAATAAATGCCGACAGACGACCGGACGGACAGCCGGACATCCGAGGCAACACCTTAATCACCCGTCCCAACTTTGTTGGGCGGGTGATAAAAATTAGTTGGCTCGTTTAGAATAAACCAGTAACACACGACTCTTTATTTGAAAACTACATCTTGATTGTCTCCAAAGATTGTAATATGTGATTCGCTTGACAGAGTGTTCGATATTGTTATGATGAAAATGTTAAAAATATATTTTGAAACACTTTAATAATGTTAATTTTTTTATTTTGCTAAAAACAGATGTTGCACAATACCTTAAGCACCACGGGTAGCTCAACGCTCAATTCGGAAAAAGATCGCTATCTGCTAATCCTCGATGAAGCCATGAGGATATTTCTCAATAAAGAGAATGCGGATATCGAGAAGGTTATTGAATTTTTGGATTCAACGGTTGAAATTATCCCGCATATAGAGGTAAGCTATTTTAGGAAAAAACATCACACAATCTTTTTAAGTCTCCACCCACTATGTGGTGGTGGAGACTTATTGTTTTTGCTGAGTCCGCCCGCCGCCGCCGCCACTTGTTTCTGCTCTCACTCGAAAACCCCCAGTCGGATTATTTCCAAATATTTGCAGTATTCATACTGGCACTGCGGAATTTGCCTGGTGATTTTTTTTGCGTTTTTCAGTTTCTCCAACAAAATCCAAAATGGCCGCCAAAATCCTATGGCACACGCTACAGCTTGAACCGCTTCATCGATTTGTTTCATGTTTGGTTTAAAGGAAAGACCCTACCTTGGCCGTGAGCTGAAAAGCTTTTGGTGTGATTCTGATAATAAAAACTTTGATTTTTTTAAGTTTAAGTATTTTAGCGGATATTTCTGTTCTGCTCATTTTGACCATCATCAAAATTTGGTAATATAGCCATACACCCCTACTCGGATTATTTCTAAATATTTGCAGTATGCATATTGGCCCTAGGAAATTTGCCCTGTTAATTTTTTTCGTCATCCAAGATGGCCGCCAAAATCCTATGTCGCTCTCTAGAGCTTGAACCGCTTTATGTATTTGTTTCATGTTCGGCTTAAAGGAAAGACCCTACTCTGCACATGTGCTGATTAGTTTTTGGTGTGATTCTAATGATAAAAACTATGATTTTTTTTACGTTTCAGAATTTTAGCGGATATTTCAGTTTTGTTCATTTTGGCTATCATCAAAATTTGGTAATATAGCTATACTCCCGGCTCGGATTATTGCTAAATATTTGCAGTAAGCATATTGGCCCTACGGAATTTGCCCGGTAATTTTTTTTTGGCGTTTTTCAGCTTTTTCAACAAAATCCAAGATGGCCGCCAAAATCCTATGTCACTCTCTAGAGCTTGTACTGCTTCATGGATTTATTTCATGTTTGGTTCAAAGGAATAACCCTACCCTAGATGTGTGTTGATTAGTTTTTTGTGTGATTATGATAATAAAAACTTATATTTTTTTACTTTTCAAGGTTTTAGCTGATATTTAAGTTCTGCTTATTTTGGCTATTTTCTAATTTTGGTAACGTGGTTATACAGCTCAAATTGTATCTTTTGTGTTTGCTCAGTGGCCCTGAGAAAAAAGTCAGGAGAATTGTTTTTTTCATTTTTTCAACAAAATTCAAGATGGCCGACGAATCACATGTTACTCTGAAGAGCTTGAACTGCTTCACCGATTTGTTCCAAGGAAGCAACTTACCCTGGCCATATATTGATTAGATTTTGGTGTGATTCTGACATCACATTTTCATGTGGTTTACATAAAAAATTGGTGACAGCACTGTATTTCTCTCTAATTAATGTACTATGTGGGGCGGGTGGAGACGCAAGCTTTGCCCCTCAGGTAAATCTAGTTAATAATATGTCTGATTGCTACAAAACATGACTTGGGATGAATGGCTATCATTAAAATTATCCAGAATTATTTACGTCTAGTAGGACTCAGATACATAAATAACGTCACTTATATGATTATGATAATGCATTGAAATAATGAAATCAATGATTTTTTAAATTACTTTTTAATGATATTATTAAATTGTAATTGGGTACAATAATCGATATGGACATCCCACTCATGATTTTTATTAATCATCTCTTTCCCGTGGATATCCAGCTTCTTCCAATATTGGTGTTTATATTTATCAGTTTATAAACTCCCATTGTTTATCGCCACTTTTTTATCATTATTCTCTCTCCCTCTCCTAGCCAACCAAAAGACCGATCACCACTGTTTCTTATTTAAACAAATATGTAAAATCTCGACAAGACGAAATTCCATCCTTTACTTAACTGTAATAACAGCTTTATCACCTAGTTAGGGTGTCAAATAAATGAATTTACTTGAGAAACGTTTTTCTCTGAATATTTACACTTCAACAGCGTTCAAAGACTGAACCAATTGAACTCTCAATATTTTATTTCGTCGCAAATTACAAGAAAGTGTTACTATATACTTCCCCTTTTCCCCACATATCTTATTCCCCACTTCACTTCAAACAATATATTCAATTATTATTCATTTTACAAAAAACAATACAGTACTTGAAACAACACCATTAGTACCACACTACTCAGTACATGTCTCACAGAGAAAACTCCTGTCCTGTCCATTTAGGACAACTGTTTTTAGGATAGATAATTGTCATACCTCCTCGTGATCACGTCGCCCCTTTGAATATGAAAGGGTGCATCCGCCACTTTACAAAGTGGCAGATGCATCCTTTCATATGCAAGGGGACTACGTGTCCTCATCATTGAGGACAAATAATCGGCATTAATCCCTGCCACTCTACTCCACATAACCAAACAACCTCACCTAATACCCCACCTCTTCCCGTGGACGATTAGATTTGCCAATAACTAAATAGTCTGTCTGTAAAATTTACTCAGAACCATCTTGGGAATTCGTGGCCGAACCGGATAAACAGACATGTCAAACTTCACTCCACATAATCAAACTATGCATAATAATCAACCTCACTTGTGGTCCCTTATTCCTGGTTAATAACTAAATAGTCTGCCTGGAAGAATCACTCTGTGCCATCATGGGAATTTGTGGTTGAACCAAGCAATATACATGTTAGATACCCAGTAACGTCACATAACATCGCAACACCTCCTCGCTACCCAGGTCCAATTTATTGCTATAATTATATTACGAGAACAACAAAAAAAGAACATGAGAAACCCCTCCCTGAAGAGTGTTAGGATATTTATCCCCACAATCCCAAGAGGTATTAACAATATGGGGACAGCAGATATAAAATTAAATTGAATCATAAAAAAACTGAGCAATGTTGAAAAAGTAATCAAGTAACTGCAATTAACATAATTATTTGGAATCAGTTTGCCTCCTCTTCCTCTGCTACAACATACACGGGCTGCCGCTTGGCTTTATCTAAGCCTGCTTTGGACCATTTAAAGTTTACTTCACCTTCGTAAGGTTTCAGCTTGTCGCGGTGCACTACCTTCTACTTTTATTTCAGTTCTCGTTGAATGAATCTCTGTGCCAATCCCATAAATATGTCCTGTTTCATTGAAATTCTGTCTACATTCGGGTTCATCACTCGAATCTTCACTGTGGCATTATCAGTTAAATTTACAATGCAACTGGCTATCACGAGGCTCCTTAGCTCGGACGTCTTTTCAGGGTGTTCGATTAATACATCAGCGGCTCCATACAGCTCAGTCCTCTCCACACACACATCTATGCCAATCTCAGACATTTCTTGAACTATACAATGATCCACTGCATGAACTTTCCTAGTATTAGACGTTGTATTATAAAGTAGAAAATAACTGAAAAATATATCCACCGGTCCATCCACTTCATCTTGTAGAAAATCAACCCCCAAAAGCACATACCCTGTGATTGATGCAACTAATACGTTTCTATACACCATTGCGTGTTGAATAGTTACTTCTCCATAACTCAGGCACTTCAACGGGTTACATCAGCGGTTTGATATGTTACTGTAGGTTCCAGGTCAGAATCTCATCCAGAATCTGGATTTTATCCAATATGATTGTAGAGACTGCTCTAGTGTCAACACAGATATTCACGTTTGCTTTTTACACAGATTCCGTCATATTTGGGTAGACCATGTTTATTTCGGCTTTTCGATTGCGTTTCCCCAGGGGGAGGAATTATGTACACCACTATTTAAAGTTGGCTTTGTACTAATAGCTGCCTGTCCTGATGATCGTCCAGCCCTAGATTACTGGCTTGAGTGTGGTCATTATAATGGGGGTCTATTGGTTGGCTGTTGCCATAGACCCCAGAGCATTTGTGGTGATTTGGAGCTTCTTGATTTTGTTTGCCAAACCAGTGCAGTTTCTCCGTTATGAAAATACCCATTCGCCTGCGGTGTATTTCCTCCACCATTGTAACTTCGCCAATGGTTTGCATTTATGCTCGATGGTTGGACGCATTCCCTGGCAAAGTGACCTGTCCGATGGCACCGAAAAACAGACAATTGATTCTCGGGACCATCTATTTCAAATTCCACTTATCTGACTGGCCTTCTTGTCTTGCTTTAGCTGCTCAATCTCTACTTTCTTTATGTCCATTTGTTGTGCAAATGCATCTGGAATGCTTGTAGTTTTCTTACTTGGCTCGGATGTCCCTCCCAATTTCTTGTAATCCTGATTATTTCGTTTGTCACTTCTCTTGTTATTCTTACTGGATCTCGAGTAATTCGCACCCCGGACGTCAGTACTATCTTCCCAGCTACATTCCCCCATCTAGCTATTTTAATTCACAGTCCTTGTGGATCTTCGATTTCGGTTTTGATTAGAGCTAGATCTCATCCGCGTCTCCTCAAAATTAACTACTTCATGAACTGCGTCATCAATATCGTGTTGTTCCTTCACATATTCCACCTGACTAATAAGACATTCAGGAATTTTCTAAGTAGACCTTCTCTTCTTGTATCCTGATTACGATTAGCATGGACATTATCATATAGTCGTTTTAATTCTGCAGCATATTCTTCTGCACTTTCTACCTGCTCCTGATTATGGTTACTAAATTTTGCTCCAATTGTCCTCGAAGTGTCTAATTTCCTTAGCTTGTACAGCCTGATAAAATTAGACCTCGCATGTTCATAAACAAATTCTCCTGCTCGACCTTGCACGCAGGGAAGTAGCTCACTGAATTTTCCTCTGTAAGACCATTCTTCAAGGGTAGCCACATCTTCAAAAAGCGATTGAAGTACACATTCCAGGGTTCTTGTTCTGTAAATGGTGGTAATCTGGTAGGAAAGTGTCTGTCTCTGTTCCGATGACTTCCACCGTTGCTTGACGAAAGTCGTACAACACTTGCCTGTTCTTCTTCTTCGCTCTCCTGTGATACTGTCTGGAGGTTGGCCTTTGATCACTTCTCTCATCACATCACGCTGGGGCTATGAATATCTCCCATATCCTATATTTTTTATTGTTGTTTAGATCTCTCTACAACAGGCTTGGGGCGAGTTCTGGACAAAAGTACTCGAGTACAAGTACAAGTACTTGAAAAAATGACGAGTACAAGTACAAGTACAAGTACAAGTACTGGATTTTCAAAAGTACTTGGGTACAAGTACCGAGTACTTTGATTGTAAACTCAGAGTGTAAACTGTAATTAATTACTTTAAATTTATTCAATAAATAATTGATTATAATATATTTTACTTCCTGTTTACTTCAAACGATTATTGAGAAAATAGGGTGGAAATGAATATTTTTCCATTTAGTTTATTTTAATACAATTGTGTCGTATTTTCCAAAAGTGCACAGATTGCCTTTTTGAACTTCAAATGTCATTTTCACAAAATAGTTACACAGCTACAGAGTTGTGTGGTATACCATTTTAAAGGTAATTTTGTATATAGGCGCGGTATATCTTAATAACCCCAATATTTAAATATTCGACTTACCAGATCGGGTCACATATATATATAATATTAGTGATGAAAATAATATTTTTAATGCGACAGGCCTATTATTGATATTGCATATCTGATGCCATGTCCCAGCCAATAGTATAATAATGCATTTTCCTATCAGTGTACAAAGTATTGTATTGTATGCTACATGTAAGCCTACTATTTGGCGAATCATAATAAATAAACAAGTACATACTAGCCGATGTATTTCTGATACTGGTATATAAATTGTCTGTGTCTGAAGCTTTACGTTGAAAAACACGCTAGCTTGAAAACTTGCAGTAGTCCTAATGATTGTAAAATTTCGGGCCAGTGCCGCCAACATTTGGCCGCCACTGTAATAAACGCTTCAATGAGCCTGAGCACACATTGTGTAATGGAAAATATCAAGGCCAGCAAGGGTACACGGATCACAACTTTTGGCTTTGCACGGCAGAATTGGTTTACGATAACAGGCACACTTTAGCTGCTGGAGACCGTGATATCAAATCAAATGTATTACCATAATATATGTATATCCGTACAAGATTCAGCCTGAGCATCCGCTGAGAAATTAGCCTATTTTTAGTTTAAACATTTATTTTTTTGAGAAGCACCTCATGTTGTATTTATTTTTATACTCGGTCCGTCATCACATTTCGGGGACGGGAAGGGTTATAGGAGGCCGCCGTAGGCCTAAAATTGACTCATTATGTAACCTCACACCTTTAACCCTTACGCGAGACTAACGTGTTCAATTATATTTTTCTCTAATTTGTAGCTATTATTGCTGATACAATTTGTATCTTCAAATGACAAACTACATAATCAGGATATTAAAAAATAGACTTACCTGCTGCTTATTGGTGACCTGACACAATGTATATTGTACGTTTTAGGGTTGTTTTGTTCGTTAGACACCTGACGTCTTGAAAAAATTGTGCATAATTTTTTCTACTTTTATTTTTTTTCTTGTTTTTAGTATATACAGGGATCCAATTTTTTTTGGATGAATCGCATTATAAGTGATTTGTAATAGGGGCCTGATGATATATAAATAATAGTGGTGTCCCGCAGTTAAAGGGTGATGTTTGCCGTCTAATTTCTTTGGTCATCTTTGTTTGAACAGTACAGTTATGTGTTAATCCTATGTACTTCTCGGTACAAAGCTGGTTAATTCTTGGCCCAATGTCTTGGACATTGACCCGGTATTATAAGGTCACTGTATATAAGACCTCGCGTTGTCGCGGTCGTGTTTTTTGGTACTTACACAGCATTGGTACAGAGTTGTATGAGCTATGGCAGGTTTAAGATATCTTAGTTCACACAGAGTCTCAACTGCTTTATAAGATAACAGTTATAAACTACTTGTTTACTCAAGTGACATTATTTGTCCAGTGCTGGGGAAATGTCGGCTAAGTGTCTACGCATTGGGCCAATATTGTGCAAATATTATGCAAATACCGATTGATCGTCCCAACAAAAATGAAATGAAATGAATCGGGCTTTAGGACACCTTTGTGCACATATAGGCTAAACTGGGCCAGGATAACCTCTTGAGGATGGTGAGATGATTGAGATGACACTGTCCTCCAGACACAGGATTCGAAATTCGAGCCCTGGCGGTCTGAGGCCGAGCACGCTACCTCTCGGTCACGGAGGCTCCCCACAATACTGACTTTCACACGTGGATGGGGAAGAAACATTTTTTTGTTTCTCTCAACCGCCGAGACCGGGAACCGAACCCCGAACTCTGGCGTGAAAGGCAGCGGTGCTAACCACTTGGGCCCTAGCTGCGAAGAACAAGGTGTTGTAGGTGTGATTTAAAATATCTCGACATCATTGTTGAAATCACCCCCCTCCCCTTCAATGATTATTAGTCCTACTGTATAGTATAGTCACTTGTAAATATTATATCAACATGTATTCCTGTTTTCCAAAGCCACGTCTCTTGTCTTTTTTTAAGAATAGCTATTTAATTAGCTCCCGCCGTCACCGTAGGTGAGACGGAGGGAGCTATGGATTCTACCTCCGTTTTTTTTCACCTCTTCTTTTGCCTATAACTTTGTAAGAAAATAAGCTAGGATAACAATTTTTGGTATGTGGGTTACTTCCAGGTGGCTAATGGACAGGTTAAAATATTTTTAATCTTAATTCAATACGCAAGGTTGCAGAGGAGAAAATGATGATGTTACGGCGTTGGGCCGTTGGGCCGTCCGTAAACAATTCGTTTCCGGAGCATATCTCTGAAAGTACTTGTCCGATTGTCTTCAAATTTTACACACAACACCCCTATGGGGTCTGAACTGTACCTTTTGGGGTATTTGAACTTTGACCTACTTCTGGTTAAGAACTATGACGTATTTAGACGTTTTAAAGCGCACTTCGTTTCCGGAGCAGATCTCGAAAAGTACTGGGCCGATGACAGTCATATTGCACATACATGTTCTCTAAGGTCCCTAGTTGTGCCTTTTCAGGTTTTTGGACCTTGACCTTGAAGTTGACCCAGCACTTTGACCTAATTTATAACATCGGTAAATCAAATAAATCAGTAAAATTAAAAATGGCCGCCTATCGGCCATTATTCACCTCGACAGGCCTGATATTGCGGAATATCATGAAAACCGCTCAAGATAGCTACACCATTACTATAAAACAAATTGTGAGGTTTCAGGAGAGGATGCATCTTGAAAAATTTGAAGTTGATAACATTCAAAATGGCCGCCTATCAGCCATTATTCACCTCGACAGGCCTGATATTGTGGAATATCATGAAAACCGCTCAAGATATCTACACCATTACTATAAAACAAATTGTAAGGCTTCAGGAGAGGATGCATTTTGAAAAAATTCAACTCGTCCAAGTTCAAAGTGGCCGCCAATCGGCCATTATTCACTTTCACATGGCCGTTATTTGGTAAACCGTGCTAGATGGCTAGACCATTACTATAAAACAAAATGTGTGATTTCAGGAGAGGATGCATCTCGAAAAAATTCGACTCGATAAAATTCAAAATGGCCGCCTATCGGCCATTATTCACCTCGACAGGCCTGATATTGCGGAATATCATGAAAACCGCTCAAGATAGCTACACCATTAATATCAAATAAATTGTAAGGTTTCAGGAGAGGATGCATCTTGAAAAATTTGAAGTTGATAAAATTCAAAATGGCCGCCTATCAGCCATTATTCACCTCGACAGGCCTGATATTGTGGAATATCATGAAAACCGCTCAAGATATCTACACCATTACTATAAAACAAATTGTAAGGCTTCAGGAGAGGATGCATTTTGAAAAAATTCAACTAGTCCAAGTTCAAAGTGGCCGCCAATCGGCCATTATTCACTTTCACATGGCCGTTATTTGGTAAACCGTGCTAGATGGCTAGACCATTACTATAAAACAAAATGTGTGATTTCAGGAGAGGATGCATCTTGAAAAAATTCGACTCGATAAAATTCAAAATGGCCGCTTATCGGCCATTATTCACTTTCACATGGCCGTTATTTGGTCAACCGTGCTAGATGGCTAGACCATTACCAACGAAATGTGAGATTTCAGATGAGGATGCATCTTGAAAAAATTTGCCTTGATCAAATTTAAAATGGCCGCCTTTTCAGCCATTATTCATTTTCACATGGCTGATATTTGGTAAACCGTGCTAGATGGCTACACCATTACCTGATTACTATAAAACAAAGTGTGAGTTTTCGGGGGAGGATGCACCCTGAAAATTTTTAACTTACGAATTCAAAATGGCCGACAATCAGCATTATTTACCTCGATAGGCCTGATATCAGGTAAACCGTGCTAGATAGCTAGACCATTACTATCAAACAAAATGTGACGTTTCGAGAGAGGATGCCTTTTAAAAACTTTCGACTCAATCGAATTCAAAATGGCCGCCTATCGGCCACTATTTATTTTTACATTGCTGATATTTGGTAAACCGTGTTAGATAGCTGAACCATTACTATAAAACAAAATGTGAGATTACAAGAGAGGATGCATCTTGAAAAAAATTGACTCGATCAAATTCAAAATGGCCGCCTATCGGCCATTATTCACTTTCACATAGCCGGTTTTTGGTAACCGTACTAGATGGCTAGACCATTACTATAAAGCAAAATGTGAGATTTCAGGAGAGGATGCATCTTGAAAAATTTTGACTTGATCAAATTCAAAATGGCCTCCTATCGGCCATTATTCACTTTCACATGGGCGATATTTGGTAAACCGTGCTAGATGGCTAGACCATTACTATAGAATAAAATGTGAGATTTCAGTTGAGGATGCATCTTGGAAAATTTTGACTTGATCAAATTCAAAATGGCCGCCTTTAGGCCATTATTCGCTTTCACATGGCCGATATTTGGTAAGCCGTGCTAGATAGCTAGACGATTACTATAGAATGAAATGTGAGATTTCAGCTGAGGATGCATCTTGAAAAATTCTGACTCGATCAAATTCAAAATGGCTCCCCATCGGCCATTATTTACTTTCACATGCCCAATATTTTGCAAACTGTGTTAGATGTTAGTCCGTTACTATAAAACAAAATTTGAGGTCTCGGGGGAGGATGCACCCTAAGTTTTTAACTAATTTATATCGAATTCAAAATGACCGTGAATCAGCTACTAGTTAACTCGATTGGCCTGATATCGGGTAAACCGTGCCAGATAGGTAGACCATTACTGGGATACTGATTAGGATCATTAATTTCAATGGAGGTTTGCAATCTCTGACAGACTGTCTAGTTCTTATCTTACTCTTAGACTGGGCTTCTTAGACCTAGTTGTCTTGCGTCTTGATTTTTGACCTAGACTAGGACTACATTAATAACCCTATACAAAATTGCTTAAATCAAATTCTAATTCGGAGCGGGAGCTCCTGGACTTATGTAGTCTTGTTATCTTGTGAACTACACGAGGATACTAGTATATACAAGGCAGAACAAGAAAGTAGAATTATGATATTGTAAAAAAAGGTGCACTTTTGTTATAAGTTAGTGTAAGTAATTGGACTAGTTTTGAAATAATTATTATATATAAGTATTATTTGAATCATTTTTCAATATAATAGCTAAACGGATGGTAAACGAATCATTAACTGAATGTTCCATATCCCGCTATACTGATTTATGGTTTGTATGTGAGCTATTTTGAATCAATTTAAGATGTCTGGTACTCGTAAAGTACTCGTAAGTACTCGTTAAAAGTACTTTCATTTTTAAAAGTACTTGAGTACAAGTACGAGTACAACTACTTTTCAAAAGTACGAGTAGGGGCCTACCGAGTACCGACGAGTACTGCAAAATCGGTACTCGAGTACCAAAGTACCGAAGTACCGAGTACATTGGCCCGAAGCCTGCTCTACAAACTAGCTCTCTTTTCAGGGGGTTTCTTGTTGTCTCCGCTCTATGGTGGTTATGAGTGCTGGATGAGAGACTGTATAACGATCGATAGCATTCAACATAGATGCCTGTGTCGTGTTCTCCTTCAAATTAGCATCTATCATCTCTAACATTTCCCGGAACGTTGAAGTAACATCACGGATCACAGCCGACATGGACAATTTGAGCTCATTCTGTATGACCACTTTTTCTGGGTGTGACTGGATAGGAGTTTTTCTCCATTCTCGACTGGTAGTCTAGCTCGCGCCCCAGTATTACAATATATATTGTTTCTAGTGACTGTCTTGTATAGGCAGTTATTGGTTCTGGTTCCGCTTGATATCCACCTAGGTGGTGAGAGTCTCTTCTGTCCGGTAACTGTCTGCGATGCAATTCACCCTTTCAACTCTAGGACTGCACAGTGATGTAATGTCACCCATGCCTTTATTGCTGGGACAGTGATACAAAATAGTGCTATTTAATACCGAATCACCCTCAGAGGAACGGAACATTTAGTACATAGATGACAATTCATATCAGCTCGTACAAGAGGTGATGAAACGCCAATACCATATGTTAAATTAATAAGCTCATTTGATGTAATTAAGCCCCCCCCCCCTTCCAGCCTTTTTGTTTTTGTACGGTTCCTTAAGCTGTCGCGGCTGCACACATACCTTGCACCCTCTTATCTACAAAACCGCTTCCCAGATGTATTCGGTGTTCACATACTGGATACAAGTATTAATTACAAAGCTGCATAAACTTTTCAGAAAGTTTGGAAAATATCCAGGTCGTGGAGGCCATTTTTAATCTTTTCTCGTCAAATTAGGACCTTGTCACCCTGATAATTTCAAAACCGCCTGCCCGTTATACTCAAAAACCAACATACTGCGTAGTATTATAGATTTATAGACTGCATCAATTTTTCAGAAAGTTCGAAAAAGTATCCGGGTCATGGCGACCATCTTTAATTTTTTTTCGTCCAATTAGGACATTCTCACCCCGAAAACTTCAAAGCAGCTTCTCTGATACACTCAATATTCATTGCACTGCATACTAGTATTAATTTCTACATTGCATCATTTTTTCAGAAACATATCCGGATCATGGCGGTCATCCTTAATCTTGTTTTGTTCAAAATAGCACCTTGTCATCCTAAGCTGCTAACCTCTGTCTCATAATATGACGCCAATATGACTCGATAATTACATGTACAAATTAATTATCTGGTGAAATTTGAATTAAATGATAACTTTTATTTTAAAAGTGCAAGGGGGAGCCTTCTTGGGTGTTTTCATGGTAAACACATACTTCTAGTTATATTTTGTGGGGTTTTCTCTATTGTAGGCCTAAATCTGATTTGATAAGAGCCGCAACTATACGTGCTGTGTATACATGTAAGCTACATGCATTGTAGCTGCAAAGACGAGACATTGACCCAATGTTGTTTTATATTAAAGACTATACTGTTTTGCTGTGATATATGTTATCGCCGCAAACATGATGCTGCTATTAAAGCCATATATTTGCATAGTATTTTTGGATTCAATATTACACCTGAAGCTATAGTGGGGCATATCATAAAGTTAGGGGCTAGATGGATTTGAAGAACTTTAAACTTACACAGTTTTACACCTGAAAATTAGCCAAATATGAATCATAATTTGAATTCATTTTCTTCACGAGTTTGTTATATCTACCTGTCCAGCTGACTGACACAATGTCATGATTGATAATAATTTTGACTTCAATTTCTGGGTATAATATACTCAAAAACAGCATCATCCATGTTATTTTTTAGTATATTCTAGATCAACAACATTTACAATAATTTAATTTGTACTGTGTTTAGGCCTGTAAATCCACAAAAAAATACTCGCTAATGGATGATAAAAGGTGAATTAAATTTCCATTACTGTCAAATCAGTTAGCTAGAAAGATCGCCATCTTTATATGGAGGATGTTTAACGCATGTTTATTCATATGGTAAATGTTTTCTTCATACTTTATACAAAAAATAGACTGTGTTTTTTACACAATTTAACTATGGAAAATATAACATGTCGTATCCATATAATAAGCAAGTTCTATTCAAGAATGATCCATGAAACAAACATGTTTTCGGTTGATTAAATCTACATTTTACAGGGGTCTTGATACACCTCAGCACCAATACTAACAAAAAGAGCAGCGTGCAACATAAGGCCACCATCATTGACACTGGTCCGGAATTGAGCCAGCGGTGATCATTGTTGTGAACTCCCATACACTGATATGTATTGCCCCCAGTGTTTGCCCACCACCATGGCCGCTTTGCGAGTGGCTATGCGGTATCGTGACATCACGTGAAACCATCTATACTCGGATGATTGGCAAGTGACCACATGACAATTCCATTCAAGGTGTTAGAGTAGTCACACCATAGAGGAAATATTTCATCCTGCATAAACTTTATGTGACATTTGTCCATAAATGCATCTATTGGTGAGAAAGCCTTTTAGAATTACTCAATTATAAAGCATCGCATATTATTGAAATGTGGCGCTTTGGTCACAGACAAGCTGACTTTGGGATTATTGGGAGGTTCCGGTAGAGAGGCAATGTGCGTCCGGGTATCACTAAGGATCATCCACCAAATACCATGTACCGCGATGAGGCGCGTCCTATATCTGCCGTCAGAGCAGGACACAGTCAGCTTCCAATAGCTGAGATGCTCGATGTAGACACATCCACACCAGGGTTTCTACCAGTACAGTCAACTAGCTGGGATTATTGGGAGGTTCCGGTAGAAGGCAATGTGCGTCCGGGTATCACTAAGGATCATCCACGAAATACCATTTACCGCGATGAGGCACGTCCTATATCTGCCGTCAGAGCAGGACACAGTCAGCCCCCAATAGCTGAGATACTCGATGTAGACACATCCACACCAGGGTTCCTACCAGTACAGTCAACTAACTGACTTTGATGTTGAGAAGACCAGCCAAGCAACCCCTTTGCTTGATCAACCTAAACTGAATCGCCAAGAATGGGCTTAACCAGTCAACAGCACCAACATTGCCCGTTTCTCCACTGGATGCATATTCTGACACTGGAGACATGTCCTGTTCTTTGATGAACTCTCTGCTGCTTTGTTCCTGGAGAGGAACAATATCAGCCAGAGAACCATCAATAGGCTCGTGGGGCAGTGCTCCTACGAATCGAGCTTAATCGACTTTAAAAAAGCTCTAGTGGATTTGTGTGGTTTTTTTTCATTACCTGAAATTGCTAAATTAGGCGTTCATGGGTCGAAAATTAGCTATTTTCAATGACAATAATTACGCGACTTGCCATGCGAATGCGACAAGGTACATCCTGACGACTTTGCTACAATAATTTGTGACGTCATTTACAAATTTAATTTTAATGATTACATAGCTAAATCTAAAAAATCGCATAAAACAAAAAGTAATACAGGTTTTTCAAAAAAATATTTCAGTTAATGAAACAGGAGGGACACGGCTATCAAATCAACTTGAAAAAAATCAATTTTGAAAAGTTTGACCTCACTGCCCTATGCACGAGTCACATAGAGTATAATAAATTTTTAATCATATGATTTTATTTGTCATGTTGCAGGTTGGTGAGAACACATGGGCATTGTCAGTGGCGTATGATGCCACTAGTAAAAAGCTGGAGTCGCTTCTCAGAGACCAAGAAAGGGAAAATGAGGCAGATGCTATCATAGTATATAAAGATGATCTTGTTGACAAAGACAATGGCGCAAACCAACAGTTCTGGGAGAACCTTGCAGAAAATGGAAGATTGATGGGATCATATCAGGCTATTCTAGATGGTACGAAATCTTGGAATGCTGATCTTGGGGAATTTCAGATATAAGGTGCGGAAAAGGAATAGGCCTATCAATGATGTATGACAACTTCAGGACCGGCTACTTGATACGGGGCTGGGGGACTTTTTTCAATAGAAAAGCATTATTTTTGGTGGAGAAAGGCTAATTTTTAATTGTGTACTACATAATCTTCATAACACATCATAATAAATAAATTGTCATGTAATGAAGTTTTGGTTGACTTTTTCTGTAGTCTACTCACAGCGACCTACTAAACAGTAGTAATCAAGCCAGGAATATTTATAGCGTAGAGGCTCGTACAAATTCATTTTTCCTCACAGGCTAAAAGGTTTACGTTCACTATGCACAAATAGTTCAATATATGCATTGTCCGTTTTCATGTGCGACCGAAAACGACACTATGACGACTTCCTTGATTGATCAATTTTATTAAATCGTTCTTTTTTCAGTTAAAAATTACTTGAAACCTGGCATATATAGGTTTTCGTGGTCTGCGAGTCTATTGGCAATGTCTGTTTTCATGTGCTATCCAAAAACGAGGCTATGGCGGCCATCTTGGTTTTATCAATTTAAATAAATCATTCTTTTTTTCAGTTAAATGGCTTGAAACCTGGTATATATAGGTTTTTGGGGTCTGCTAGTCTATGTGCGACCGAAAACGAAGCTGTGACGGCCATGCTCAGTTAAAAAACTTGACACCTCGTATATACATATGTTGTATATATTAGATATACATTTCAAATTTGGATTTAGTACGAGTCCGAAGTAGTTAACTTCATCGACATATTCTAAGTTTGTGTTATTAATTGTCAATTTTGGTATATAGCTTTTTGTGGTTCAATGAAAGTTTGTTTGACATTAACCAGTGAATAAATTTCGTAAGCTCCGCATTTACCATGTTATTGCTGAATGATGTCACTAGTAAAAAGCTGGAGTCGCTTCTCAGAGACCACGAAAGGGAAGATGAGGCAGATGCTATCATAGTGTATGAAAATGATCTTGTTGACAAAGACAATGGCGCAAACCAACAGTTCTGGGAGACCCTTGCTGGAAATGGAAGATTGATGGGATCATATCAGGCTGTTTTAGATGATACAAAATCTTGGAATGCTGATCTTGAGGAATTTCAGATATAAAGTGTGGAAAAGGAATATCAATGATGACAACTTAAGGACCGGCTACTTGATACAGGGATGTGGGACTTTTTTTTAATAGAAAATCATTATTTTTGGTGGAGAAAGGATATTTTGGTGGTTAAATTGTTGTGGTGTTTAAAATCGGACAAGTTTGCAATCGATGTCGCATATTTGGCTTAAATGGGTTTTTTTAATGGCGCTAGCTTTTGGGAAGTCATTTATATAAATGATAAAGAAAAGAGGACCAAATATTCTGTCTTGGGGAGCTCCTTAAATAATTGGTCATACATTCTGTTTTACTAGTATTAGTTTGAGCATGTTTTGGTCCATCCAGAACTGAATTGCCAGCATACAATTTAGTATTCAACAATTAACGACTGTGTTATAGTGTAGTAGATTTGAGTCATATTCTGGGAGAGTCGTTCAAACTATGATAAAAGCACCAAATTTGGCACAGAGCTGCACTAGAGTATACTGATCCATACTGGAAGGAGAGCCACATTGTAGCTGTACTGTAAGGGCTTTGTTGATGACATTTTCAGCCCCTTTATTTTTTTCAGTAAATTCAAGTAATAATATAAAAAACATATTCATCAAATATGTCTATAGAACTGTTTACTAATGCTTTTAGCATTTTACTTAATCAAAACAGGGACGGATCGATAGTGCGTGGGGGACTCACATCCTCTTTGTTGACAAATGATTATAAAAAGTGCCCCAAATTGAGTACAATGGTTCAAAATGTGATAAAAGCATCAAATTTGGTAAAAAGCTGCACAATGGTAGACCAATTCATATTGAAGGGGAACCACCTAGTAACTGTAGCGTGAAGGTTTCTTTCAGGGCATTTTTATCCCCCTCCCTTTTTTCGAAACTCTAGGAATTATTTCAAAAAAATGTTTTACAAAAGAAGTCTACTAAACTATTTATTAATGCTTTTAGCAGTTTATTCAATCAAATCATGAGCGGATCCATAGTGCGTGTGAACACAATCCCTTTTTTTCGACAAATTATTATAAAGAGAGCCCCAAGTTGAGTAAAATGGTTTAAAATTAATAAAGTTGTAGTACTGGGTATTAAGCTGTTGCTTTACATCACTTATCCGCACTAATGGTCATATAAATGACATTGAAATACGATAAAAACAACGCAGATCTATTAGTCTAGTCGAAAAATAGGTTTCCATTCCCCCCTACGGAAATATACTTCTAATTGGTGTATCTAGCTTGGAAAAAAAACGTAAAAAACGATTAGCTATGTTAACAAGCTGAAAAAATGTCCCTAGTGCCAAATTTGTGCTGCCATTACCGAAAAATATATATTTAGTTATAGCTCGGTCAATGTAACAGATAACGGCACAATAAGGGTATCTACACCCATATTTTGGGTCAAAGAAGACAATAAAAATATTTTTAGAGTGACGTAACGTTCTGATTTCTAATTATTGACAACCATGTCAAAAATAAGAAATATGGGAATTTCGTCTCCATAACTAGCCTAACTGGTGAATGCGCAGCACAAAAATTTAAAAGCTTTTGCCGTTCTAGTCTATTAGTCAAGTAGCTTTGCAAAAAAAACGATGTTTGGCGGATAAAAGCACCAAATTGTGCATGACACTCCCATAAGACCCATTAACCAACATTAGCCTAGAAGCCGTCCTGAATTTTTAAAAGTGTTGACGTGAAACGTAAAAATCCAAAATGGCCGCCGTTTTGAACAAGGGTAAAGATTAAATTGATATAATTTTCGATATGATATAAGCGATTCATGATTTTGGTATCTACCATAGGGTTTTCATGTATGCCCGACATAATGGTGTAGCCAGAAATTATTTTGGACATTACGTTGTGGGTAAAATCTAAGATGGCCTCCATTTCTGCAAGGTTAAGCTAAAAATTGACATCATTTTCGACAGAATGGACACAAAAGCATAATTTTGGTGACTACCATAGGGTTTGCAGGTATGCTCGACATTATGGTGTGGTTGGAAAGTAGTTTAGATATTGCATAATGGGTAGAATCCAAGATGGCCGCCATTTGTGAAAATCAACAATTATTATAATTGTCAACAGAATGGAAGCAGATTCGTAATTTTTGGAAAAAAAACATGTAGGATTTTCATATATATGCTCCAGTGACTGGCAAACATAATATTAGACAGTCTATATACGAAGATGGCGGTCATTAGACAGACACAATGGCCGCCAGAGGGCCATGACAGGGCACAAAGTATGTGTAATTTTTCATTAGGTTTGAGAGATACATATATGTAGGCGTCATTTGTAGAGCCGTCACAGAGCCACGAACAAACACATATTATGTATAACTTTACCAGAAATTGATATTGATCAATGAGTTTGGCGTTGATCAGGCGTTGAGTTCTCAGGTATGGCTGACATTGTGGCATTATCAAAAATAGGCCATCAGAGATGGGAATAGTCCATATGAGATGATGAAGTTAGCTAAACAGACATGTTGAGGACTATTGGCCGCATTTGGGTCTGACGTTTAGACCGATGAACATGAATTAGACCTGTTAATACATATAATAATTATATTAAAATGTCAGGTGTTGTGATTATTCGAGGTCCTAGCTCCTTGTGAGAATTGAAGGCCTTTTTGCGGCTTTTAAGCTTCGCCTCGGAACTTCAATTATTATCACAAACACTATTTTACTATATCTTTTATGACATAACAAGAGGACTGAAGTCCTATATCATCCCCCGCCATAAATTAGGTTAGACTTTTTGCGGTCACAAATATTTAAAAAGTTGATTTGTGGTGGCCATTTTAAATTTCAGTAAAATCACATGCACATTTCCAGATGGTGGGTAATGTGATTGTACAATGTGAATTATTACTGATTTCAATTTTTCAGTTTTTGCGCCCACAAGAAAATATGAAGTTTATCCATGGTGGCCATTTTGAATTTCAGTAAAACCTAAAAAAAATCACTTTCACATCTCCATATCGTGGGAAATGTTATAGTAAAGTTTGAATAGTTTTGTAGTTTTTGCGCCCACAAAAAATTTTGGAGTTGACCTCCGTCGGCCATTTTGAAATTTGGTAGCATCTTTAAAAAAATCATTTGCACATCCCCATGTTGCTAGGAATGTGATGTTAAAATAAAAAAAAAATTGACCAAACAAATTTTGGACATTTGGACAAATTAAAGTTGACCTCTGGCGACCATTTTGAAATTTGGTAGCATCTTTAAAAAAATCACTTGCACATCCCCATGTTGCTAGGAATGTGATGTTAAAATTAAAAAAAAAATTGACCAAACAAATTTTTTGAGTTTTTACACCTCCCAAAAAATGAAAGTTGATCTGTGGCGGCCATTTTGAATTTCAGTAAAACCTTGAAAAAGTCACCTGCACATCTCTATATCATGGGGATTGTGATAGTAGAATTTGAATAATTTCTGACTTTAAGTTTTAGAGTTTTTGCACCCACAAAAAAATTTCGAGTTGCCCTCTGGCGGCCATTTTGGATTTTGGTAGCATCTCCAAAAAATCACTTGCACATCCCCATGTTGCTACGAATGTCATATTAAAATTTCGAAAAGATTTGACCAGTATAGTTTTTGCGCCCACAAGAAAACGTAACGCCGGACAGAATCCTGGCGCGACTAAAATCCCCCTTCCCCTACGAGCGGGGGTTAAAAGGGGAATTTAATCACGTTTTCGATGCGATCGACTGTTAATTACATTCACATGCACATTTTATCTGGAATCCACAAATATTTAAAAAGTTTTAAATGTAAAATCAAATATTGCGCCGTTTTATAACGAGACAGTTCGCTGCTAGAGACCAAACTGGTCGTCATCATCAACATAATATGGGGGAATTATGGCAACACTTGAAATTTGGTCGTCACAGTCGATTGGCAGCTTATCTGTCACGAAATTCTTCAATTACCTAATAATTTCAGAGAGATTATGTATGTTCAGTCAATAAATCATCATTGTGAATAACCAAGGGTTCACCACAGGTCTTAAAGCTATATGTGGCTAAACTAGAGAACCTATCGAACAGAAAAGGTTATCCTTGTGCGACACTACTATCAAGTTCCGCATTACCTCGTTACCAAACAGTTTGTAGGCAAAGAAATGACAGTAATGTTCCTAAATACTTATTGAATTTTTGTCTAATAGTGGGTACCTTGTTGTATCGAAAAAAAAATGCCCAACATGACATTGATAGTCCTCAGGAAATGTGGCAATAATTGTTTTTGACTTCGTATAAAACGTTAGGTCATTTAATAACTTGATGGGTGCTAAACCCTTAATAATTTAATTCAATATGTCCTTTCTGTGGATATTACAGTTTATCCATGCTGTATTCGACATGCTGTATTCGACAGCTACAATTTGTGCAATGCGCTATCCAAAAGAGGGAAGCGGTATACTTACCAAAAAATCTCCTATCACGGCCACGTGGTACCCAATTCGGCTTCCTACTGGTCAAAATGTTTACCCGTTGGCTTTGTTTATGATCACGCTACAATGTCTAGCATATCTAAAAAACATATTATCGCCATCAAAACCATCCATCTATGTCCATTTCAACAAAAACTACATAGGCCGAGATTTATTTTATGTCATGACACCGAAGTGGTCATTATGGTTTTAAACATATTGATCATCTCTAAAATTATTTTCTGATCATGTCAAGCGGTGTACCTGAGAACCCTGTGATAGACTACAAGATCATTGATTTGTCCCAATTCCGGTAATTGTTATACACATTTCTTGCACGGCCATGTCTCTGTGATAGTTAGTCATCTCTGTTTTTACTACATCGACCATTAAAAGTTGTTTTAAATTACACCAACATGGTCACATGTCGGGCTACATCTGAAGCCCCTATTGTAGACACTTATATATGTTACTTCAAGTTATATATATTTCCTACTCTGTCATAAATCTCCTTCTATTCTGTCTAAAATTACAAAAACATTGTTTGACACGAACTTTGTTTGACCGTTACCTTGTCAAATGGCGGCCATCTTGAGTTTTACCCACAATAAAATGTTTGAACTTCTCTCTGGCCACACAACTAAATCGGAAATACCTGGAAAACCAACGACATACACCTAAACGACGTGACGCTCCTTCAATTTTGTCTAAAATTATATGAATTAATTGTTTTGACCTTGCACAGGTGTTGCACAAATGGTGGCTATTTTGGATTTTACTCACAATGCAATGGAGAAAGTACGTTCTGGCCACACCCGTATGTCAGACATACTTGAAAACCATATGGTACACACCAAAATTAAGCTTGTGATATCAATTCATTGTTTCACCTTGCACAAATGGCGGCCATCTTGGATTTTATTCACAGTGCAATGTCTAAAGTACTTTCTTACTACATCACTATGTGAGGCATAACTGAATCCCGTATGCTAGACACCAAAATTAAGATTCTGCGTCTATTCTGTCGAAAATAATATCATTTTATTTTACATTTTGGATTTTGTCACTTTTCGGTGTCTTAAATAGAAAATAATTTTGGGCTCCTAGGCTAACTTTGATCAGGATAGGCTACTGAGCCCTCAAACAAAATTGGTGCCTTTATCCGCCCAATACATGTAGTTTATCCTAAATTTGATGCTAAGCCACCTGACTATATGGACAAGTTTACATCATATGGTCATATTATACCATATGATGCTAAAATAAAATCACTGATTTTTTTTATGATTTTAGACATAGGCATGTCCCTTTAACAGGAAAAGAAAATGGAATAGTTTTTTTTTATAATTTACTAGCCGTAATCTATGACAAAAAGTTTTTAACTCATATTAGGAAAAAAATAAGGTCTCAGATGTATCACATCGGCAAAGAAGTTGCAAGTTTAATCACAACGTCATCAGGAAATGACCGTTTCCCTATCGAACCACACAGTTTAGACGATAATTAGGCTCTATACCACTAAACTTTGCGTGAAATCGTGAACAGAGCAAAAATCCGACGGCAATATTCATGGGATGTTTGTGGCTAGTGTTGTGACAAAAAGAAAGGGATTTTCCTTCGTGTTGACCCTTTCAAAGAAAAAATAAATCAACATCGGATCCTTCATCTAGGCCTACACCCTCAGTGTGCAGGTGAATGGTCAATCCAAATGGAATTTATGTCATGGTTGTCTGAAATTGTATGAACATACAAAATACACACTTATCGGGTAGCCTACATATCTCTTTCAAATGGAGGGCGTAGTGGAGAAAGATAATATAGATTTATGATGATATGAACCTAAATAACACAAAATTAAACCTTGAAACTTTTCAAGTTAGGACCATTTGGGCATGACCGGGATCTGGCCCTTTAAGCTTTAGTCAAGGAGCATCTGAAATTCTGTGCGAAATTCCTGATTTCTAATTATTGACAACCAGGTCAAAAAGAAGAAATACGGGGATTTCGTCTCTATATATAGCCTAACTGGTAAATGCGCAACACGACATTTTTAAAACTTTTGCAGTTCTAGTCCAGGGGCGTGTTTAATGGGGGGGGGGGTGTTGCGCCCCCCCCCCTATAAATATCTGATTTCTGAAGTTTTATTTTTGTTTAGTTTTTCTAGGCAGACAATCATGTAGGGGCCTACAGCTCTACTCGCCTACACCGTACAGAGACACCCTGCATCGGTAGCAACGAGTACCCAATGTTGGTTTAATGTTGACCCACGCAGAGGCGTGCACAGTAGGGTGGGAGGGGTCTTGACTCCCCCCCCCCCCCACCCCCTGGGCTGCAGGACATTTTTTTACCAGTGGTATCTGGACCGGTAACGTTCTAGGCATATCAGGGCTATATTCAGTGTGTGTAAAAACACTCGTTCTCCTCTCTCCCAGCAAACCCGGCCCATTCACCCAATGCTGTTTCACTATTGGCCCACCGCCCACGACGCTGGCCCAACATTGAAACAGCATTGGGTGAATGCTGGGCTGGAGGCCCACGTTATAATACAGGCCCGGGACATGGCGCACCCATCTTGAGGCAAAGTCGACTATTAACAGAGATGGAGTCAATGGCAACACATGCAGACTTGAATGAGCTTATCATTCCCAGGAGATGCATGAGGCAAACCCTTCGAAATAATGTTCCAGCAGACACACCAAAGGAGTACTAGCAGAGAACCGTTTTTATACCATATTTAGACGGATTAATTTCTGAACTAAGTGGCAAATTTTCTCAAATTTCCACTCAAGCAATTAGAGGATTTTGTTTGTTACCATTACCCTCAGTAAACTAACCGAAGATAGAAAATCTGATTTGAAGGAATACTATGATGTTGACCTACCATCTGCAATGGAAGAAACATTGGAAGAAAATAAATACAGATAATTTCAAGTAATTTCACAAGACCTGTATATATATATAATCATACTGTAGCTGTATTATTGTTCCTGGCAGGCGCGGGGCTTCTGCCTGGTGTTGGGAGGGTGCCGGACTTGGCCAGCATTTGACCGGCGCTGGGTTGACGCCTCGATTCTGCTGGGAACACGTGTGATAATGAAGGTTTTAATACATACTTGTTTAAACATAATTATGCAAATTTAGCTATCTTTAGGTTTCTACGTTTTCCAGAGTATTTTTTTTTGCTACTACATATCATATGTTTATTATACATAGTAGCTATTTGATATCTGGTTTTGGTGCGGGAAACATCTTTCTTAATATCTTGTTAATGCCAGTCAATTATACTTTATGTAGTCAACATTTTCAAAGCATCCTGTGTTTTATTATAGCAATGCCACCTAATATTTTAATTCTGTATGTGATTACATCCAAACTAACCATGCCAATAATATATATATATATCTAAGCTAACTACCTTTAACGTATATAGTCAAGAACCATAGTAAATTTATTATTTTATTGTACTTCGCTCATCATGTTTGTCTGTACATACTATAAATTATTTTTTTATGTTTATATTCATTTCATGTATTTTGTATATATAATGTATTTTGTATATATAATGTTTTGAGGGCCCCAAGGAAGATGGGTGAATACTCATTGGGTTCACCCTCTTGAAATAAAGATATTATTATTATTATTGTCAAGAATTAAGGATTTGACAACGGCGTTGGGAAGGTGATGGACAGAAACCTGCAACAATAGAGGATACACTCGCTGTCATAAACAAGAAACAGTTCCCAAATATCTCCACCACAACCAGCCACCAGCGCAAGCGTAGAAAGAGCTAATTCTGCTCTGAAGAGATCCAAGACCATGGATGTTGATAACATTATTGACAAATTGACAGCAGCACATCCACGTAGAATGCTGTTTTCCAATCCACTCACCGATTAACATGTTGATTTTAATGGGTAGTGTAGTGGTATTTTCTATTTTTGTTAAGTACCGGTATACATCAGATGTAGATAAGGGAACATCAGTTGTTATTTTAATTCACTGCGCGCTTTGAATTGCTATTACAATTCCAACACACTTTATAGTTATGACGTTATTGGCATTTTTCAGAAAATAATACATCTAGTATTTTTCTGGTGGATCGACTAAATTGTTTTATTGTGATTTGTTTCTCATAAACACCCTGAATCATGTAGCCCACAGGCTCAACATGGTTATAAGTTTGATCGATATAAGAGGTAAACTCTCACTGCAGATTGTCGAGTTGATCACCGCAGTATTTGTACTTCATATTAAATTTTTCAGACTAGAATACAAATATTATGTAGATCTAGAATATATATTTTTTTCAATTATTTGAATTAGACGGATATCCCAGACTGTTGCCGTTTACCCAGAAAACATGAGTCTTCCCCCCAATGCTGGGCTAATATTGGCCAGAGGTTGGCCAGCATTAACACAACATTGATCATTTGTAAAAGGTGAGAGTCTTGTCTATTGCGCTAATTGTCTATTTTGCGCTGATTGAATATTCATATTTACCGCTAGCTTTAAATGGATAAATATATTCCTGCTAACTCATATAAAAATGCAAGGCCTTCAGCACACAGTAGCGATATTGGTGTTAATGAGGTATTTACGCAGGTCGTTTGAAGTGCGATAGCGAACCCCACTCTTCGCCACCCCCCTCAGGGCCGGTGTGTGTGATCCGTGTGGTGCGACAAAGCCTGGGAGCGGTGTGTGTGGTGTGCATTGCCATACACGCTGTCTGCACTGTAGTACATGTTTAACAATTACAATAATTAAAGGGAACTGGATGTTCATTTTTTAGGAGACGAGGCTTTAGGTCACCGGGGCCAAAGCTGAACAAACGCACATTTTCTTGTCATTTTCACTGCTGCGCTGTTAGATTCTATCTTAAAGTACTTAACATTACTTTTAGTGGATTCACTGAAAATTTAAATGTAAAATTAAGTACAAAGACCCCTGTGTTTTTGAAATGACTTATAATATGCACAACATGTTCAATAAAACATTTTAGGAGTATTCATTGATTTAATGGCGGCCATTTTGTAATCGGCCATAAGTATTAATTACTTAACAAATCAAGCATTAATAACCTGGTCTTGACTCATAGGACGTCTCTGAAATAAATAATACCGCTCATGGAGGTTTTCATACAGATATAGAATAGAGCATGTGCTCATAAATTATTTGTAAAATGGTGTGACATTTTGACAATGTTGCGGCGGCCATCTTGAATTTCTTCCTTTTTTCACATGTTATTATACTTTTAATGGACATGGTGAGGATTAAAAAGTAAGATTGGACACTTACCTGGTAAATCGTGTCTGTGAGATAACTGTGTAACAAAAATGTTCAATAATGCATTTTATGAGAATTACTGGTTATTGATTTCACAGTGACTATTTTGAAATAGGCCATAATTATTAATAAATTGTTCTACAAATCAAGCAAGAATCACCTTATTTTTCGTTCACGGGTACGTGTCTCTCAATGAAATGATACCGCTCATGGAGGTTATCGTACACCATTAGAGCCTGTGCCCATAACCTATTTGCAAAAAAGTGAAATGTTGAGCATTTTCTTCACCATTTTCTGGCGGCCATCTTGGATTCGGTGGTAAATATCACATTACAGCATTTGTAAATACTTAAGCAAGCATTAAAATGTAAGATTAGATACCAAAACTGTGATTGTGATGTAAAATTTAAGAAAACCATGTTTGATAATACATTTCAGGAGAAATCAGGGATTTTACGGCGGCCCTTTTTGAAATTGACCATAATGCTCAATTACTCAAAAAATCAAGCATTGGTAACCTAATTCTGACTTCAGGGATGTATCCGAGCCAAACGGTACCGCTCATAGAGACTTTAGTGCAGAAATGAACCTGTTGTCATAAACTATATGCAAAAAAATTGAAAAAAATTACAATTTTGCAAAATTGCATTTTGCGACATATCTACAATGTTCAAAATAGCTCTTCGAGGTGGGATGCTACTGCAAAATTATATGTTTTTTTACTATTTTATCCCCACAGATATATGACCTGGTGGATAGAAAAAACTAAATACAACAATATTTGATTTAACTGGCCCAACATTGTGATTGAGTGAGAATGACGCGAAAATCATATTTAAGATAATATTTTCTCTAAAAATTGGGTAGGTGTACAAAAGTGTCGAATTCTCAGCCCGCCCCCATTTCCGGCAATGTCATCAACCAGAGTCTGTATCTAGAGATCCCTGGGAACAATAAAATAAAATCACTGATTTTTTTTATGATTTTAGACCCGGGCATGTCCCTTTAAATGTGTTCAGCATATACCGAACAATCAGAAAATGGTTGTTGGCACTCTGGGAAATTGCTCAATTTTTTTTATGAAAGAAACAACAGCAAATGCGTACGTTTGAGAAAAACAAAACCGAACATCCACATATAAATCACTCTTTATGGCTAGCGTGCTCCAATATGTATATATACCCAAGAACACAACCTAAGTAGGCAACCTTGCAAATAATTTGCCGGAAATGCACAAAAAGCGAAAATCCAAGATGGCCGCCACAAACATCTTGTTTATATAACTTTTGACCAGTTTGTTCAAATTTAACATGTGACACATCGTTTCTAATAGTTTTCTGCATGCCAATTCCATTTCTGACAACATTCAATTGATTTAGGCCATAATTAGGTTTTTATGGGAAGGTCAAGGTCAAATTCAACGTTTATATATGCTCCCCATAAAACTGGCCTTCCATCCATGAAGAAGAAAACACGTTATTAGGGCTGTTTTGGTGAACGTGTAAAAAAACGATGTTTAGGGGGGGGGGTATAAATGACTTAAAACCTCTAATAGGGGGGTACTTTTAAAAAAAGAGAAGAACGTTTAGAAATACAGAATTAGGGGTCATTTTTCCTACCTCCAATCAATGGCAAGTAAAAGGGATCTTTTTTCAAGTGAGCTTGCAGTGTTTAGGGGTCATTTTTCAATTTCACTTGCAGTGTTTAGGGGTGCTTTGCAAATCTCATCTTCACGGATGGGACGCCAGGTTTTTAGGGAGCTGCCCCGCTGGGCTTGCAGCGCATTCAGAAACAAAAATATTTTGAAATATTGTGTCAATAGCTATCGTTATATTGAATGTAGGCACAAAAGAAAATATTGGATTTGATTGTAAAGCGCAAAACAAAGTTGCAATCACCAAGTACGTAGGAGACTTACCCGTTTACTATTGTTACTATGGCTCAGACTATCCGACTCGAAGGTAGCTGAGTGATAGGCTAAAAGTGCTTCAGCATTCAATTGCTCAGTGACACAAATGCGGTATATTTCCCAGGGATGCCCAGAGAGGCAGAGCCCCTCATATAGGGCGAGTGAAGAGAATTTTCAGTGAACCTCCATGCCCAATAACAAACCAACATCACGTCATCAGTCGTATATCACTATATTTTTTTTACTTGGAAACACATTATTTCTCTGATGTATTGCATTAAAAAATATTGGAATCGATGCAATGATAAAACGGATTATTATAAGATCGAGGTTATGAAGTTGAAAACATCAGTATAATCTGATCTGTAAGAAGCATGCCGGAAAATTGTGAGGAGGTTATGGTTTTGCTATTAATGAAACAAACGTTTGTTGGTCACTTCATTATTGTGTGATAGGGAACAACGAACTAATTGGAGATATCTCGGATTAGTGTACCA
The DNA here is from genome assembly GCA_964017125.1 of Flabesymbios commensalis. NCBI lineage: Eukaryota > Metazoa > Annelida > Polychaeta > Terebellida > Flabelligeridae > Flabesymbios > Flabesymbios commensalis. The sequence goes on along the minus strand of OZ024907.1, from coordinate 35,484,356 downwards.
TCAATGCAGGAGTTCCTCAGGGCATCGTATATGGTAAAGTATGTTATATTGTTTTTAAGTCTTTTGAAGCGGGCAGGTGTGGAAAGCATCCATATCGTAAAGGATATAGTACGAATCACTTGTCCTCTCACTCTTGGATTATGCCTGCCAAATGTGGCACACGGGCCTCACTGTTTCAGATTCTGACAAACTGGAAGGGATTCAGAAGATGACGATGAAGATCGCATTCCCAGAGCTATCCTACGAGTGCGCCCTCATCCGTGCCAACATCAATACTGCCGTGCAGAGCCAAAAGGCTGGCTTTGCACGGCAGAATACCCCACGCGAAGAGCTGTGTCTACGTTTCGTCAGGGGTCTGAGAAATAACCCCTTCACCAATTGCTCATATTATTCAATGGCGATGGTATGTATCATGCGAACGTCGGTTTGCAAAATCTACTCTTGTGAGAGTACTCAAAGATTGTACCAACAATTATATCGGATAGATCTGACTTACCGAAATAAAATTACAAATGTGGATACAATGTATGCTATTCGTTGGTGATCGTTTTATAAAGACAATATTTTCCAATCAATAGAAAATGCAGTATATATACATGACATTATATAAGTATATATACATGACATTATATAAGATACCTTAATTTTCGTATGAATTTCTGCTCCCTCGCAGTCTGAAGTTGTCAGTACAGAAACATAACACAAGATCACAACAGATACAAAAGTTTGTGAAAACAGATATAAAAGTTTATGTCAACAACAAATATGTGTTTAGTCTAGTTCAGTGTACATAACTGTATTTCATTAAAGCAAATAAATTAAAATATATGTCTTGGGGATAGATTAAATAATGGAAGTGATAATAGTAGAGGATTTAACTCCACCAAGAAAGAGGTATATACCCATGTAACTTTGCAATCCCAAAGAACATGTGCGACGGTATTGAAAGAGTTACTATCAATCACCTGAGAATGAAATTGACGCTCACATTGTTCTCTTCGCAACGCAGAGCTCCAGTTGGTGTGATACCACGAATTTCCTTTTTATATAGACAAGAAAGCGGGGTTTCTTTGTAGCAAGGAGGTGGATCTTTCGGCATTTGAAAAAAATGAGATTCATATTATGCTATAAAGTCATTTTTACAAATTACTAAACAGGACGGCTTAAGTTAACTTTTCGTAGGCTACCGCTACCATCAGAAGATGCATTTCGTTAACATGTAAAGTAGCATTGGCCACTACAGCAAATCACAAAGCATATCGAATGGTTGTAAAAGTGCATTTATAAATAGGCCTCACTTTGTACAACAAACGAAACTGTTTTTGTTACATTGGATGTCTCTGCAAGAAATAAAGAGACCATGTAGGCCTACGCTATTTCAAATCAGATTTTTTGTAATGTAGCAGCGAACCAGGCACCGATTAATCTCAGTGGGTTTTATCTGCGTTCTGTTCTTTTTCACATTAGTCAATTCAATGCATTGTTTAGATCACTTATTTCTGTAATACTGGTAAAATTTAATTTATTTTTTTCATCGCAGCATATTTTCTCCAGCTGGTGTTCCTGACCCAGTTTAGCTTCTATGTCCACAAGATGTTCCATTTATTTATTTTGCTATCAAACATAATTATATAGTTTCAGAGGGTAAGGTTATCATAAGAATAATATTACTTCTCATTACTTTCAACAGCTATAGTCAGTTGTTTTGTAAAATTCTGTTTGGATGTTATGCGCCTACGTGGTAATATAAATGTTTAATTAATAATGGTTAAAACAGGGCTCCAACGGTCATCGAAAATCATAGAAAACCATGGAAAATGAAAAGATAAAATCCAGGCCTGGGAAAATTTGGCAAAAAGTCATGGAAAAGTCATGGAATTTTGAATTTTCACAAATATCTATCACATTTCTTTTGAGAAAAATGTACGTACACTTTTGACACACAATGACACTGACAGTTCACCTATAGCTGTAAAGTATTTACATGTAAAAAGTAAGTAACTCCGCGACACCCGCTGGATACGGTTCTGCTATATAAAGTGGGTATAGCTCGGGCCGATGTGTTGGTTGCGGTTCTACAGTTCCAAATGTACAGTTTTATAGTCGATTAGCGAGGTCATCGAATTCTTAAAAAGTGGGCATGGAGAGGTCATGGAATTTCATTTCCAAATGTCTGTGGGAACCCTGTAAATGTAGTAGGCATACTAGACGAGAAACAAGCATAATGTATATTCCTGAAATCACAAGTAATGCATACGTGGGCGTAGAAACGTGAATTTAGTCGACTCTGAATGAACAAGCGATCTGTTCATAGCACCACTGTCAAGATTTGGTATGTTGATATCCGTCAGGTGAGCAGATTTGTGGTTGTAGATACATTTCTATAATGTATGGAATTTCAGATGATAATCACGTTTAAAACCCAAAATTTATGTAAGTCTTAAGATTTATCATACTGATAACTAGCGAGACTTATTTATTGACAATAATTATTTTTGCCTTAACAATTTTGAAAAAGCGACGTTTGTCCACAATGTTTTTATTTTTTAATTATTTTTATAATATGAACATTAGCAATTCAGTGGTTTTGTTAGTGTAGGCCTATCTATGAGAAGTCGTTTTAATTTGAGTACTTTTATTACAAATAGCTAGGCCCTATATACTTTTTGATGAGTTTATAATTGCTGACTATGCTTAATTGATTAAAACATAATAAAGTCAACATTACATTGTTTTGATTTTGCTGTTACACATCCTTCACAGAAATATTACAACAATGACACTATTTCTAGAAAAATATAGTGAGTCATTTACAAAATATTTAAATATTAACATGATTAAATAAATAACCCTTTTTCGTACTGTGTATTAAAATATCAGTTATATGTCAGATAATCATTGCGGCAAAAATATCGTTGCAGTACGTCCTGTAGAACAACCACTCTCTCTGTAGGCCTTACATGGATTACCGGTCCCTTTTAAATTCACGTCGACCTTGACCTTTAACCCAACAACCTAAATATGCTCACAATCAATGAAATAGTTCCAAAAATGCACTTGGCATGCAGAAAACCTTTAGAAATCATATGTCACACATGACATTCAAAAAAGCCGCTAATAAGTTATATGCATGAGATCTTTATGGCGGCCATCTTGGATATTTGTCTTTCTGAGTTTCCATATGTATATTAATATTGTAGTGACGTATACTCACCAAAAATGACATTAGATGTTATTTGGAAAGCAATTTGATATCTACATAATGCTTTCTGCGAAATTTATTTTTCAAATTGGCCGAAAAAGTGCCCAAATACGCAAAAAACATATACGCATATTTCTCGGCTCAGAGCAAATTACCAGACTGCCAACATGTTTTTTATTGTTCATTAGGGTGTCCTCAACACATTGATATGGTGGATTACTTTCTTCATGAAAGTCGTACAGCATCTTAAATCCGTATGATATGCTCCCTGACTACTTATCATATCTAAAAATTTTTAGTAGTGACCGCGATCACTTTTCTATTGGTTGAAATAAGTTTGTTAGTGGCCAAGATCACCTTTGTAGTGGCTGAGATAACTTTTAAAGTGACTGTCATCACATCATCAGTGGCCAAGATACGTTTTTGTGGCCAAGATCATCTTTGTGATGGCTGAGATAGCTCTTAAAGTGGCTGTGATGACTTCTTCGGTGGCAAAGATCACTTTTGTAGCGGCTGAGACAACTTTTAAAGTGCCTTTGATTAATTCTTTAGTGGTTAAGATAAATTTTGTAGTGACCCAGATCACTATTTCAGTGGCTGTCATCCGTGTGGGCCAAGATCAGTAGTAATTGAGATTATTTTCAAGGAAGATGTGAGCACTTCTTCAGTGGCTGAGATCACTTATATAATGGCTGATATAACTTTTAAAGTGACTGTGTTCACTTCTTCAGTGGTCAAGATCACTTTTGTAGTGGATGAGATAACTTTCAAAGTGAATGAGATCATCACTTCTTCAGTAGTAAATAACATTTTTGCAGTGAACGAGATCATTTTTTTGTTGGCTGACATCAGTTTCTTAGTGGCCAAGATCACCATTCTGGTGGCTGAGATCATTTTTAAAGAGGCTGTGGTTGATTCTTCAGTGGCCAAGATCATTTTACAGTGGCTGTGATCTCTTCTTCAGTGGTAAATATCATTTTTGTAGTGACCGAGATCACTTTTTGGTTAGTTGACATCAGTTTTTCTGTGGCCAACTTCCAAGATCACCTTTCTGGTAGCTGAGATAATTTTTAAAGAGGCTCTGATTGATTCTTCAGTCGCCACGATCTCTTTTAAAGTGGCTGTGGTGACTTCTTAAGTGGCCAAGATCAGTTTGTTTGTGGCCAAGATCACCTTTGTGGTGGCTGAGACAACTTTTATAGTGCCTTCGATTAATTATTTTATGGTTAAGATCACTTTTGTAGTGGCTCAGATCAATTTTAAAGTGGCTTCAGTGGCTGACATCAGTTTGTTTCTGGCCAAGATCACCTTTTTAGTGGCTTAGATAATTATTAAGGAGGATGTGATCACTTCTTCAGTTGCTGCGATCACCTATATAGAGGTTGAGATAACTTTTAAAGTAGATGTGGTCACTTCTTCAGTGGCTGATATCACTTTTGTAGTGGATGAGACAAATTATAAAGTGGCTGTGATCACTTTTTCGGTTGCCATGATCACTTTTGTAGTTGTTAAGATAACTTTAATCACTTGTTTAGTGGCCAAGATCATTTTTATATTAGCTAAGATAACTTTTAAAGTGGATGTGACTACTTCTTCAATCGCCAAGATCACTTTTTTAGTACCTGACATCATTTTGCTAGTAACCAAGATCACCTTTGTAGAGTCTGACATAGTTTTTAAAGATGCTGTGATCACTTCTTCAGTGGCCAAGATCACTTGTGTAGTGACCGAGATCTCATTTGCAGTGGCTGCCATCAGTTCGTTAGTGGCCAAGATCACCTTTGTAGTGGTTGAGATATTTTTTAAAGAGGCTGTGATTACTTTTTCAGTGGTCAAGATCACTTTTGTAGTGACTGAAATCATATTTCGTGTGGCTGCCATCATATTGGGCTGAGATAACTTTTGAAGTGGCTGTGATCACTTCTTTAGCTGCCAAGACTTTTGTAGTGACCGACATCCTTTTTTCATTGGTTGGCATCAGTTTGTTAGTGACCAAGATCAACTTTGTACTGGCTGGGATATTTTTTAAAGAGGCTGTTATCACTTCTTCAAGGGACAAGATCACTTTTGTAATAGTAGGGTAAAAAAAGTAACTTACGTGACCGTAGAAAGGGGAGCAAGGTTTTATGGTTTTATTCACTTCATTATATGTTAAGCTCAAAATCTGGCGGGGGCGCACCTCGGAAAAGTGTGGGCGGAATTCTGTGGGCGGTCATTTAGTTTAAAACATATTTTATTGACCAATTGAAGCAATACAGGATTGTAATACATAGGCTTCGCTCGGAAAAAAAGAAAGTGAGTGATGCTTGCGGAGTCATGGTGTGAGTACTATGAGTAGCCAGTAGGCGTAAATCTCGTTGGCAGAGCTAGAAAATGTCGTAAGACAAATGCTTGGAAGTGGTATCATAACATTGTCAACATGACCTCATATTGTCAACATGACTTCATATTGTCAACATGGCCTCAGATCCCAGCAAACACAAGACAACGACGACCCAAAGCCAGCCGGATGCTAGACCGACGTAATTGTAGATGGTGGGTCAACTCTGTGGCAGCATTGGGCCGATGTCCAGCGTTCAGCGGGATGAGACTGATGTCAATGTGACAGCGCTATATCCATGTGGTAAGCCCTAAATATATAACATAAAATTAAGATGGAATAGCGCCATGTCTGACACATCAGCGCCGTAGATAAAGTATAGGACGCCAATGTGTCAAACATGGCAGTAACTTACAAAAAATGGTAAATATGAGTCTTACTAGTTCTTTGTTAGCAAAGCAAATCGCTAAGTGGCGGTGATAAAAGTATCTAGCAGGGTTATCAATTGAAGGTCAATTGAAGGTAGGCGGCCATTTTTAAATTGGCTGCAGCCGAAACCGACAAAGTGGTAAAAGTGTCATTTCCAGTCTGATATAATAGTGTGATACGTCAAGTTAGGGATAACTTGGGTCAAACATTATGACAATTTCAAACCAAAATAATTATTCCCAAGGCAAAATCCAAGATGGCCGACCATAAAAAATAGTGATATTTGGCATATCTATAACTTCTGCACTATATGGGCTAGAAACAAGTGTGATCTATGTATCATAGACTAATTGGGGGTCAAGGAATCCATTTCTGCATAGTATTTAAGAATTTGAACACCATATGGGGTCTCAATCAACGATAGCCGGCCAATTGTGAAATGGTTTAAAAAGCCCATCATGGCGGTGCATTTGTCAGTAGAATGAGTATGCATGATAAGTGTGATCATCTAAAGTGGTGTTTATTACTGCTCATCATCTTGAGCATACTGTTGATATTTATTGAAATACCTGCAAGTATAAGAAGTTTTCAGACTTTAAAAGCGGCCAATACATATGGATTATTATTAGTTAGTAAGTTAGTTAGTTCGTACATATATTATGTCATTAGAAGCAATATCAAGTTGTATTATGCATATCATAACTTCTACATGTTGTGGCACATGGTTTGTGTGGAATGCACTGCACAGATATGCCAGGTTTCAAGGCAATTAATTGAAAATAAGAACGACAATAAAATATGTTCAAACTAAAATACCGAAAACCTATATATATACCAGGTGGCGGCCATTTTGCTTATCGGTGGAAAGCTGAAATTCTAATCAGGTCATCTCCATACTCATAGGTAACTTCACATAAAAAATTGGAGAGATCCAATAATTATTTCTCAAGTTATCGCGTTAACAAGGAATTATTAAAGAATGAAGATAGCCACCATAACCTCGTTTTCAGTCGCACACTAAAACGGACAATGTCAATAGACTCGCAGACCCCGAAAACCTATATATACCAGGTTTCGAGGGAAATCTGAAAAAAAGTTAAAAAAAAAATTTTAATCGTCAGGTGGCGGTCATTTTGATTTTCGGTTGAAAGCTGAAAATGTAATCAGGTCATCTCCATACTCATGGGCAACATCACATAAAAAATTGGAGAGATCCAATAACTATTTTACAAGTTATCGCGTTATATTAACAAGAAATTTTGAAATTAAAAAATAAAGATGGCCGCCATAGCCTCGTTATATATAGCAGGTTTCAAGGGAATTATGAAAACAAAAATTAATTCGAAAAAAAAAATGTAGTCGCCAGGTGGCGGCCATTTTGATTATCGGTGGAAAGCTGAAAATCCAATCAGGTGATCTCCATACTCATGGGTAACTTCACGTGAAAAATTGGAGAGATCCAAAAAATATTTTTCAAGTTATCGCGTTAACAAATTTTTTTTTTAATCTTTGACTTTGACGGTTGACCTACGACCTTGGGTAAAAAAAAGTGCAGGAAGGAGTTGAATGTTTGTATGAATTATGAGTTTAATCTGTTGCCCCATGTTGGTGTAGTAGCCAAAAGAGTGTGTGCGGCGGCGGCGGCGGAGACGGCACTCGAAGGGGACGACAATACCCCTTCGGGCCCCAACGGGCCGAGGGGTAAAAACGTGCATGGGTGAAGAGGGGTCCCGAAAACGTACATGGGGGTTAATTATTCTGTAACACCCCCTCCGACACCCAATAATGAGTGGAACAGCCCTCAGCATATATTACATTGCAGGCATATTGTTTAATTTTATTGTGAGTATATGTATGTATGTACTTGCTATTGTACATAGATACTATTTTTCAGATGATCCGGTTGACCCACAAGATGCTACTCCCTCCCCCCCCCCCCCCCAAAAAAAAAACGTCTACGATCTTCAGTCGATGGCCCTTTGAATGATCCAACGAAGTGCGTTTGGTGTAGAGAAGGACCAGATGAAAAGCATGCAGATAGGAATACAAACAAGTGGCACAGAATAAGCAACAGGCAGGCGTGGGTAACCTTTAAACCTCATACTATCACTATAAATGATGATGATGCACTTAAGACTTAATCAGATAATTGAAACTACCACTGATCCGTTTGCAGCTGATATAATGTATCATAATGTATCATAAATCATGCTGGAACAAATATATATCCCGCAAACAGCTGACTGACAAACTTCATCTCCAAAATGTTAGCCGTTCAGGAGCTCGAAGTTTATTCTTCAGACATATTGATGAAGTAATATTTAAACAGCATGAGATCAGAGCTGGAGTATAAATCAATTGTGAGCAACCATGGATATCAAGTTGGGGACATAAAGTCATCATACATAAAAGAAATACATACTGGTCCCAGAAGAAGATATTGGTTTTCAAGAACTAGGAACCTGAGTGAGTGGGTGTTTAATACACGAGATGGGGGGGGGGGATGAAATGGATCGGGCTTTAGGCCACCTTTGTGCACATATAGGCTAAACTGGGCCAGGAGAACCTCCTGAGGATGGTGAGATGATTGAGATGACACTGTCCTCCAGACACAGGATTCGAAATTCGAGCCCTGGCGGTCTGAGGCCGAGCACGCTACCTCTCGGTCACGGAGGCTCCCCACAATACTGACTTTCACACGTGGATGGGGAAGAAACATTTTTGTTTCTTTGAAACCGCCGAGACCGGGAACCGAACCCCGAACTCTGGCGTGAAAAACAGCGGTGCTAACCACTACCCTAGGGCCCCCGCCCGGGGGGGGGGGGGGGATTATATCCAGAATGCGGTGGAATCATTAATAGTGCAGAAGGAATGGATCCATTTTTGGAGTTGAGTCGACACTTAAATTCCTAGAGATAAAAAATATATCACGGGAAAGGTTTAGGTCTCTAGTTTATGGTGGCGTATATCGTTTTTGTTGTACGTGGTCGATTTTATTTTCAAACGTACGTTTGTGACGTCATGACGCTATGGCAATGACTTCATTTTATGAACCAAATTGACCAGATAAACTAGGAAACAGGTAGCCCAGGAGCATTAGGTTTCAACCTGGAAAAAAAATGCAGAAAGCTGATTTTTTCAGGAAAGATACCTTGATGTATCCCGAGTCCAAATCATCAAAGGCCCAAGAGGCCCAAGGTGAGCTAAAAATATGGCGGCAAAAAATCCAAGATGGCCGCCAATATTATTAGAGCACATGCATCTTTGTTGCTAGTTATCATACAGTGGCGTGTAATACCTCTTTTTGTAGGTTTTGAAGCATGGGGAGCTCATCTAGGGCATAATTTTTATGATTGTGGGCCTTTATCAAAAGATATTGTGATTTTCTGTTTTTCTATATTAAATTATTCTTTGAATTGTCTCAAACAAAAAGGAGAATTGCTCGAATATTGGATATTTTGTGAAGATTTTATGTATGAAATTTGCATGGTCAACTTACTGTTTTCTTTTTGTCCCTTTATAGTGCCAAAACTGATAATTGCTGTCTCTAACACACAGAAGAGTGTAAGCTAGAACATTTCATGAATAATGGCTTCCTCACAGGAATTGGACATTTGTGATCAGTGCGATAAGCCAATAAATTCAGATCACATGAATATCACTGAAAGAGGGCTGCCACACATACTTCAAATTAGTGCTGAATTGAAAGATGGGGTAGATAAGAAGCTTCCACGTAAAAAATATCCTATTCGTACACACATGTCTTGTAAAAAGAATTACATAAGGCCTTCTAATTTTAAAAAACGAAAACTTCAGCTGAACGAATTGGACAATGCTGAGAACAGAAAATAGCTTGTCGTTCTGATTGTTCCACTTTCAGCATCAGAGAGGTTTGCCTGTACTATGGAAAGCACATGGACATGCAGACTATGTTAAAGTCACCAACAGTGCGACGTGAGCCAATACATGATGCTGCCACAAAGGAGCTACTGTCATCTGTTGCAGCAAAAGCAATGCAGCGAAAAGATAGCTGGGGAGATGCTGTACATTTTCGTATCCAAAATACTGGTGATCTTGTGGCAGCAGAAGCCAAGTATCATCATAGTTGTCAAATACGATTTCTTAAGGGGAGATATCTTGAGGGGAAAGGACGTCGTTCAGGATCTGTTGATACAAAAAAAATTGATGCCTTTGAAAAATTAGGGGTAAATACATTGACGAAAAAGATGATCATCAATTTTCAATAAGTGACTTGAAATCAGTTTTGCAACAGTTCTCGGATGATGATGAGGATGATTGTTATTCTGCTAAGCACTTGAAAAATAAACTACAAAAACATCACCTTGATGACATGATAATTACAAGTGTTAGTGGGAAAGAAAAAAAATACACATTTCTGTATCACAGTAAGAGAATACTAAGGGAGAATTACAAGGAAACAGGTCTCTCACCATAAGAAATAATAGACATGGTTGCTGCTCTTTTTGATGATAAAATGCGTTCAATTGTAAGTGATAAAAGCCATTATTCAAAATTTTCAGACATGGCCAATACTGGCTGCCTGGTACCAACTCTTTTATTACAATTTCTATCCGGGTTGATAAAAAACAAGCGCCGTCAATTGGCAATAGCACATAGTATAACAGCTGCAGCTGTATCCCCGATTTTATTGGCAGTTTATCTGTACGTAAACTCAAAATTAGAATCACGTGAGCTGGTTGACTTACTTAGCATTCTCGGGTTCGCCGATGATTATAGAGAGGTGTTGCGTCACTATGACGCAATGATTCCTTCCAAAGAACCAGACCATGACTGGGAAGGAGGACTTGTGAACTTTGTTTTTGACAATGCAGACATTAACATTCGCACACACACAGGGCATGGAACTTGGCATGTCATGGGTGGAATTTCTGCCATCACACCAGGCGGGAACATCATCGAACCTGTATTTTGTCGTTCGACAGAAGTGAGATCAACTTCAACATTGGGGAAATTTGCAGAGATACCTCTTCAAAGGTACAGAAAACCACCAGTTGCAGGTCTCAAACATGTGCTAATAAAATCTATTGATCAAATGAACCCCATTCTACCAAGCCTTACTACTGCAAAAGCATTAGATAACATATGGATGGCAAGTTATTATGTGTCAGGTCCTGGTAAATGTCCTTCGTGGAGTGGTTTTAACCAAACAGTCGTTAACCAGGGACTATATGATATTAGCCGTATAGAAATTCTACCTTTTGTTAATCATGATCCTAATCAACATGATACAATATTTTCAGCTCTAATGTATGTTCAGAAACTGGCAGACAAACATAAACTTGGTATTTGTCCAGTCACTTTTGACCAGCCTCTCTATATTAAAGCAGCAGAAATTGTTCAGTCATCCGAAAATATAAATAAAGTAGTTGTCAGGCTTGGAGGGTTTCACTTAGTCATGTCATACATGGGAGCAATTGGTCACATCATGAGTGGCTGTGGTTTGCAAGATCAATGGGAAACTGTTTATGCGCAAAACTCAACCAAACACATGCTAACAGGACATGCTTATGCTCGTGCATTACGAGCTCACATGTTTTCTGCTGCATCTCTCGTTTCACATATGCTTGATACATCAGATAACTTAAGTGAAAAAGACTTGAAGAGACTAGAAACCATTCATGATATGTTCCTGACTGAAGATTTCTCTAATGAGAATATAGTCCATGAACAGGCTGTAAACCAGCTTACAAAACTATTAGATGATCTAGCAGAAGAACTAACTCTAAAAAGTAGAACTGGTAAATTGTAGATGGAATACCTAAACATGATACGTCTGTTTCTGTTATTTATTCGTGCTGAACGCACTGGCGATTGGACCCTCCACCTCTTTTGCATTTCAAAGATGATTCCAATTCTTCATGCTGGAGGTCATACTGCATATGCCAAGTTAACTCGACTTTATCTCCAGCAAATGCACCATCTGAACAATATTATGGACCATGAACAATATATGCGTTATACATCATGTGGCTATTGGACTATTCGGAGAAATCACAGATTCTGGTCAGGAGGTTTCACAGACCAGACAATAGAGCAAGTGTTGATGCGCATGTTGAAGGCACGTGGAGGCCTTGCTCATGGTCGTGGCATTAATTCAGGTACACAAGCCAAACTCGTGTATGGTTTGCAACAATCAGTTCCTATTTGCCAAGCGCTTGAAGATTTCTGTGGTGTACGATCTCGTACAAGTGACCAACATTGTGATTTGCGGGCAGCCACAACTGTACGAGATGGAAAACATTTTATTGCCTTTAATAATTACTTTTCTCTACACCCTCTGTTTTCTTACAATGGCGAGTATAAGGACAACCTTGTCTCTATTTCTACTGGAGTACGACTCGTTAATGACAACTTTGCTGATGTTAAGCTAAAAAGAAATGACAAAGTCATTTAAATTGGCGCAGCAACTAATGACACTACCATTCGGGGTCATCATGTTGAGGTGGATCCTACTTCACTTTTTATGTGAGTCACATGCACCATTAAGAAACGCTCAGATATGTAAGGTTATCTTAAACACGAGTTCAGTAAACATCCTCTTTCCCTCTTTGACAGGGGAGCGAGGAGAAAAACCGATAAAAGTGTTCTAGCTCACAATCTAAAAACTGCTGTTGTCCCCATATCAACGAGCGAATTAGGGCATAAATATTATGTAGTGGATGGTGGTCATCGGTTACATATTGTAGCATGAACAGTAAATTGTACATATGGTGAAGTGATTGTGAACTATGTAAATTTCGTTACTGCTAATTACGGCACACAATGCACTGTATGCTTTGATGGTACAGTAACCCATCCTTATCCACCATGAGAGCACTCCTGTCGTAAATTCCCAGCGATGTATTTTGGCGAATCGTAGCAACAAGTCAAGATTAATCAGTAAAATTATAGACTCATTGACTCTAAAGGGTGTTTCTTCTTGTCAAAGTCAGGGCGATGCTGATTACTTGATAAGTAGTATTGTATTAGCACATGCCGAAAATATGACATACCATGTTGTTCTTGTAGCAAAAGATACAGATATTTTAGTCATGTTATTACACAGTTCAAAGACAGAAAATGTGTTCATGCAATATGATAAAGACCATATATATAACAAATATGGACATAGCATTAAAATTAAAATGAAACGTGTGGTCTCACACCATATACTGCTGATTCATGCCATATCAGGCTGTGACACAGTGTCAGCAGTATATGGTGTGGGAAAGAAAAAGGCACTGGCTGTGTTGGAAAGTGGTGACTGGGATGTGCTAGATGTATTTCTGAAAACTAATCCTAACCATGATGAAGTAGCTAGAGCTGGAGAAATGTTTCTCATAAAATTATATGGAAGAAAGCATACCTGTAAAACACTTGATAAACTAAGATATGTACTTTATATACAGAAAATGAGCAAAGTATCTCGCAAATTCCAGCTCCAAAATCTTCCTCCCACATCTGATGCAGCTAGATTTCACTCATACCGGGCCTACTATGCTGTTCAGGAGTGGTTGGGTAACGCTCAAGATTATGTCCAGCAAAGCTGTTGCACCAGAAACTGTTTTGTTAATAATATCATGTGGGTGTAAAATGGCTTGTGGGAGGAGATGCAAATGTCGGAAAAATGGGTTATATTGCACAGCAATGTGCTCTTCGTGCATAGGACAAGCATGTAGTAACATGTGTGAATCTGACGGGGAAGATTTGTAATTATAGTCGGGTGCTTTAATTAGTATTATTATACTCAAATGCAGCTGGTAATTTTTTTATTTTATTACCCAGTCTGTGAGATTTTGTTGTATCCTGTATCCGAAATGTTTAATATGTCATGTATGTGCTCAATGGTGGTACACCATACTGCAATACAAAGTTTTATATTTAACCAAGATCAACCTTGTTTTTATTTACTCTGTGTATATTACTCACATACGGAGCACTAGGAACAGCACTAGAAACATCACTAGGAGAATCGACTGAGTGTTCATGGATTATTCATTTTAAAATATGATCGTTTGTGTGCAACATATTTTACCGAATTTAGTCCAGCTAAATTGATATTATAAACCACAGTATTTCGTTACAGAGGCTCACAATCACATAAAGAATGCAAAATTGCTATACTCGTGTCAAAAACCTACAAAAAGAGGTATTACAAGCTATTATATGCCTTTTACCAATGAAAGTACATCATACGGTATGAGAAATGGCGGCCATCTTGGATTTTCCGCTGCCATACTTTTAGCTCACCTTGGGCACCTCGGGCCCTTGATGTTTTGGACTCAGGATACATCAAAGTATCTTTCCTGAAAAAATCAGCTTTCTGCATTTTTTTCAGCTTTGACCAAAGAAAAGCCTAATGCTCCTGGGCTAAGGGGTCAAGCCACTGCTCAGTATTAGTATGATGCGGTGTCGATTCTTAATGTTTCAGCACATACTACGCATACCTGGTAATAGTTGTATATATTCATTATGTCATAAATCCACATTTAATGACCATAAAATTACATAAGTCTTTGATACAAGCGAATACATTGTTTTAGAAAAATAATGCACGCGAAAAAATGTAGAGAATAAAGTTGTGTGTTATATCTTTAATTTTGATTACGGAGACCCTTGTAATATATCATTGGAAAGGTAATAATCTCCACATTTGCGTGAGCTAGCGGTAGTAACGTCAAAATAATCATATGGTGAATACAGCGCTCTTTTATGACGTCATAGTTTTTCGTATTTAACAACTTTACCTTTGATTTATCTACTATTAATCACTAGGTGGAACTTCACGACTCGCTCAGCATACCCCAGCATACACAACACGTTGACCCTATGTTGCCCTTGTGTTGGACCAGCGACAAAGACGGTGGGTCAACGTTGATGCAACATTGGCTCAACGTCTCCTGTTTGCTGGGTCTGTCACCCGTGCCCTCTGTTCAATGTCCCCGATATAACAAATAGGCCATATTTGGGTCGAAATATACTCTAGAATGCATCATGTGAAGTCTTAATTTAATTTACCAATTTCTCGAAGAGCATGCCTCAGACCCCTCCAGACTGTAAACAAAGGAGGCTGACTGAGTCAGATATATGATAGGCGCCTCCTGTCAGTCAAATCTTGCATCCGTCAATTAGTGCAAGATAGTGTTATGTATAACACGATTTGAAGGCAACAAAAACATCAATTTATTTTCAATTGGTTTTCATACAATAAATTATCTCATTACTTGTGTATCTATAAGTAATAGATAGAATGGCTGCTATACTCACTCTTGTTCCGCTGTTGTGGAGGAAAATATGTGCTAAATCGTGTTATTTGAAATTTGCTGACAAGGATCTTGTTGACAAAATGGAACCAATGGATTCTGTGATAGATTAAACCAAAAAAATCAAACTTGAGGAAAGAAATGGTTAATTTACGTAACCGAGGATGTGGGAGTTGGGTGGTGGCTCGTTGAAGGGTGAACGGCAGAAGCCACCTAACACTCACCAACATATCGTAAACTTCATCTTTCCCCGTCAGGTCGACGGCTCCAATTAACTCACAAAACTTCTCTTCAGATTATTATGTTTATTGGTCTAGACATCGAATACCAGCAATGCACAACCCCGCGCACGACACGTCTTAGTCAAACTCCGAGCGGACGACCGGCGGCACGTCCGCAGTCGCCAAGAGCTATATCACAAGTGCCGGAAAAACGCTACGACCGCATGGGATTCGGTTTATGCACACGGTACTGAAGTACCAAAACGAGGCAGTCATCTCCTGTCTCACCGCGTCCGGGGAGATCAGAGACGACTGTCACAGTAATCGAGCGAAGCAGGGATCCTACATTACCCCCGGGTTAGTGACAACATAGGAACCCAAATAACGTGTAGGAGACTGCGTCGTGAAGTAGCGGGGGTTGTATATAACGTAACCTCTTATAACTAATCAGGGTGTGAAAAAATACAGCGTGGGTGGTTGTTGTTAATACAGCGTGGGTGGTTGTCGTTGCAGCATCCGTAATTAAAATATTGTCCCATCCTCGTAACACCAATTGTCCTATCCTCATAACACCAATTGTCCTATCCTCGTAACACTAATTGTCCGATAAATTACATATGCTACTAGCTGCGACCAACCATTCATTTAATTAACATTTCCATTCTAATATCTTGTTCGATAATGTAATTACAATTTACATATTCTAAACAATGTTGCCAGCCCTGGCGCATTCAATTACAATTTAAAATGATTATTATTACGGTACATGCGGTTGGGCCCGCCAGGGGGGGGAAGGGTGTCACCTCCGCGTGGTCCCCCCTGGGCAACTTCTTAGAAGGCCAAGTACACCCAAACGTTTTTGCCTTTTGCCTTTCATCAAACCAGGTTTTTCTATTTTTTTGACGTGAAGTTTTTTTGTGTTTGCTTTCCGGTGGTTAAGGGTTTTTCACTGAGGTTGTAATGTTTATTTTCGAATAGTTTTCAAATTCTTTATATATTCATATTTATATATTTTATATATTTTTTCATTGTACTCATTGTAGATCTACTCATAATTCCACTACGATTTTTTTTTGTGTTTGCAGTGTTTTCTCTTTGGCATCCTGGTGTTGGACGGGATGTCCGAAAGAAACCATTGCCATATAATTATTTTTTCACTTCATTGTTTTAATTGTTTCTCTGTGGCATCCTGGCGGATAATGCAGCATGTCATAGAGAAGCCATTGCCGTACAATTAACCTGTGGTGACTTACGGTGTCCTCACGGTTCGTGATCGCTCTGTGATGTCTTCCAATATCACAGACCTTATTACCAACTGTGGGGGCACTGTAAGTCTTTATTTTTTGAGAATTTTTTGTGGTTTCATGATTTCTCTGGCCATACTGGCCGAAAAGTGAAGTAAATTACTTAATGGTTTCTCTGTTTATTGTTTATGTCATTCATATTTATGTCTAAATGGGTTTACCTTTTTTTGATTATAGTATATAGTATTATAGTATATGTTATATATTTGTTTTGACAATAACACTGTTTTGACTTAGACTTGTAGTTTTTACACAATCACTCCAATTTCATGGAGATATAGTGACTTGATAAGTCGTTCATTTTATAATAACTTCATATTTTACATTATTTATACTGATATTTTTATACTCATTAAACTGTGCTGTAGAGCAGGCGCTACAACATGTCATCAGACTCGTTACATATAGGTGCCAGGAGCATCGTCATCTTATCATATCAAACACTTTGAACTGAATATTTTAGTACGATCATGCTTTTATTGGCTTTGTCTTTCCTTTACTACTTTAACTATACAATATGGGATATTGTAATACCTGGAATTTTCACTTAAATGGTCATACTGGCCGAAAAGTGAAGTAAAGCATTTTACTTACTTACTTACTTGGGCCCGCCATAGATGTCGTTAGGCGCCACTATGGCGTGGACCATCTGCACAAACCGGGCAGGAGTCTGGATTGCTCGTCCGACTCTAGTTTTTCTCACAGTTGCGTCCGTCGAAATTTTGTCGCGATTAACGATATTCGAACGATTTCTTGTATTCGAGTCGATTACGGCGTCAGCTGCATCAGGGGTTTTACCCCGTAGATGCAAAGGTATGCGTGAATAAAAAGTTCGCAAACCGCCGCCGTTCCCGTTATCGTGAGATACGGCGGGGGCTCGCGAGTGTGGCGCTACATAAGCTTTGCCTTTGTTAGGCAATTTAACTTTATCATCTAGTTGCTGTGGGACAGTGGCCAATCTGGTACTGCTTCTGACTGTCGTCGACTGTGTCTTTTTAACACTCGTCCTGTTGGACGTCTGAGTGTTCGCACTACTAGGTCTAGATGGGTCCTGTGGATTCCCACTAGCGATCCTGGTAGTCTTCGAGCTCTGTTTTTTGTTTGGCGTAGTACGCTGTATTTTCGGACCTGTCGTAGGCTCGCACTCTAGATGTGCGGGTTTAACTCGATCTAATGAGACCGTTTCTGCCTTGCCTTTCATCAGGATTTTCATGACTCTGCCACCCCTCGCGACAACCTTATATGGGCCGTCGTAAGGGGCGGTCAGAGGCGGCACAATTGCGATTCGTCGCAAGAATACATGTGTGCATGTTTCTATTTCCTTGTATTGGAAAATGTTAGTCTGTTGTGTGTCACGTGGCGGACATAGACGGAGACGCGACATGGCTACGCGAAGCTTGTCTGAGTAATTTTCCAAATCTGTGTTAGCGTCGACGGTGTACTGTTGCGTAAACTCTCCTGGGAGTCTAAGTGTTGTCCTGTATATCATCTCGACAGCCGACCTGCCTAGTCTCTCCTTAATTTGAGGAACAAACTCCTAAAAGTACAGCGGGTAGAGTAATAGTCCACGGGTTCGGTGATTCGTGCGCCATAATGGCGGCTTTTAATTGGCGGTGGAAACGTTCGACCATGCCATTCGACTGGGGGTGATAACTCGTGGTACGATTCCCTATTATCCCGAATTGGTTACATAAATAATCCCACAATTTGGACTCGAACTGAGGCACGATACGCAATATATGCGGGCACTTGATTAGGCTATAAATAGATTGCTATCAGAGTCCCACCACTGTCCTACATTAACGATGGCCCAACATTGTTCCAGTACAATGATAGCTAAGCACAGCAAGCACTAAGCATTGAAGCAATAATGGATTATTGCTGGCCCAACGTCTGTAACGCTAGCCCACCGCTTGCGATGCCGGTGTCAAAGCGTGTGACTGAATGAAACTGGCGAGTGATATATATGCCTGGTGATATGACCAGCGAGTGTTTTTTTTTTGCGCACCAAAAAACAGGCATTCAATCCCATGCTTGGGTTAAAGGGACTGGCCCACACTAAAATCTTCAAAAATCCATAGACTAGAACTGCAATAGTTTTTTAATTTTTCTGCTGCGCATTCACCAGTTAGACTAGATATAGAGACGAAATTCCCAAATTTCTAATTTTTTGACATGGTTGTCAATAATTAGAAATCAGGAATTTCGTCTCTATATCTAGCCTAACTGGTGAATGAGCAGCACAAAAATTAAAAAAAATGGCAGTTCTAGTCCATGGACATGTTTACATCATATGGTCATATTAAGAAGCCAAAATAAAATCACCGATTTTCTGATGATTTTAGCCTGGGCCAGTCCCTTTAATATATACATAACAGTTAAAGTTAGACAAGCGTCCTCAACAGTGACCCAACATTAAAATGTGTTTGGCCAGCTGTAGGCCCACACGTGTGTATTGATAAAACTACAATCGATGGCCACCCATTAAACAAGAGACATTAAACGTCGGGTGAATGCTGGACCAGCGTAGCAGACGGTCAGCCAACATCACTTGATAGCCAGGTTAGCATCACAGTAGGCCTAGGCCCCTATATAGATTTCCCGAATGTTATTATTATACAAAAGTTATAATTATATAAACAAACAAAAACTGTTTTTAAAATTAAGTCGATGGTCGAGGGTCGTGGGTCGAGGGGCGAGGGGGTCGAAGGGGTTTTCGAGATACCCCACTATCATGTCTATCAGTCTATGGGGTCATCCCGATGTTCCCCGTCTCTA